>JAUTBQ010174456.1:0-11468 GCA_032361185.1 Lepetodrilus ovalis
ACCCCGAGGGACGAGTTGACAAAGAATTTATCCTACCGTCATGTTACGAACATCATGTAAATTCGATACGTATAAGTAAACACTATCAGCTGACAGCACGATCTAGCGCAGACGATGTTTTCACGCAAAAAATATCAAATCTATGAGCACTTCATTTTGCTATCTTAGTGTATAAGGGCGATCTGTTTCAACGCGGTAAGGAGTTAGTCAGTTGTCATGGCAGCGGGTAATAAGTAAATTATGTGTACACCTCCCAGGCGGGGTATATGGAAATTTGTACTATCTATAAAAATAGAAGGAACTTTCATGAAAGGTAGGATAATAGTGGATATCCATGAGCCCAATCCATGCCTGACAGCTTGAATAATAACAGTGTATGCTTGGAGCGCATACAAAGACAAACAAGTACTTCTATCGATACAATACTAGAGAATATGGCGAGCTACAACAATTGTACCGATTGCAGTAGCTCATACGACCAGTCCTCTCATTTTTAGACTCACATTTTGTGCTACTTGACCACTGTGTTAGTCAGGGCAAGTTGAAAAGCCTCGAAATATTCAATACGTTAAAAGATGGGTTGCCCTCAGTGTGATTTAACTTACCCCTGTACAGTCAGGCATGTTTGTAATACAGTCAGGCATGTTTGTAATACAGTCAGGCATGTTTGTAATACAGTGTCCCCTCAATATAACACGGTCAGATGCACTGCAGATTCGGATATAGCGCGGGATCAGATGTGGATCCCATTATACCTTTTTCATTATTTCCCTTTACTATCATATGAGGCGGTTACTATAATGCAGGATGTATGTCATGGACCCCCATCTTCAGTGTTATATCGAGGGGACACTTTACTAGTTGTCTAAGAGCAGGCCAGCCAGTAGCAAAACGAACAGCCCTATTGTGGTTGTTAATGAAGGAATTAGTGTTCAATGCCATTTACGATGTACAAGTCCTATCAGATCAAATTGAATTACTCCCTTTTAGGTATTATTTCTGCAAATTTACACTGTAAAGATGGTTTGTATAAATTACAGATTAACTTGTTTTCCCACAGTGTAGAGATGTATGTCAACAGGGTATCCTTTCACGAAGCTCTCTTATCTACTAAGAGACTGGTAGCGCTCTCTTAGCAGTGTATTAGCTATCGGCAAAGGGAGCGCTACCAGTTTTTTAGTGGATAAGAGAGCTTCGTGAAAGCATACCCAGCCCAAGATCAGTCCTATGTTGTGTTCTACTTTTAATCACCCTCACTATATACAGTATTCTCAGTGCGTATAATTATATCGTATTCGTGTGTAAGTTGTGACCATGTCGTCCCGAGTTTACCCTTTTGGATACGATTTTATTATCCTCAACGTTTTGTTCACAAATCCCTGATATCATATTTTACATTGAGCATGAAAGTACTTAAAAGGTTTCGTAATTCGGGTCCAAATGGCTATTATGCGTTATATAAGTACATTATTATTATTATTATTATTATTATTATTATTATTGATAGTAGTAGTAGTAGTAGTAGTAGTAGTAGTAGTAGTAGTAGTAGTAGTAGTAGTAAGTAGTATCACTATTATTGGTATTATTATTATTACTATTATTATTATTATTATTATTATTATTATTATTATTATATAAATCACGAGATGGCTAGTGTTTATTAGACAGTATTTAAGTAGGATATACACAGATAGCTATGCAGATAGCGATGGGTAATGTTTAATCTACTAACAAAATAGAAACGATATAGCAGGTGGTATGACTTCAGACTAAATTAACGCTCTCAATACGAACTTCAAAGACACAAAAGCCACAAATATTTAGCATCAAAGCACACTGACTCATGTTGAGTAACTCACGAATTCAAATTGAAAAACTTCCCGTCTACGAAACTGAGGTTCAAAATGCTAACTGGCTTTCCATGTTCTGGAAAGAGTTTAGCTCAGGAATGGAGATAAGCTGTTTTCCTTCGTGTATCGCAGCGGAAAGCTGGTTCTCGTCTAGATGTAACAAAAGGGTATCGAATGTTAGCGACACAGTGTCTGGATAGGATGCGAAAACAGAGACAAGTGTCCAAGATGTGAAAGAACCATGCCTTGCCGCCATTTTGTTTAGAACCGAGGTATTTGGAAGTTGTTTTGCCCTTGCGAGAAAATCGTAAACGATGTCAGGCCTTTCTTCATGGCTACTCGAGAACGCAGAGTGTCGAAGCATCTGTGGGCTCTTATTGTAATTTAGAATAACCATTGTAGAGTGGCGAGATATGTTTTGTTTTTATGTAAGCCTACTGCAACTTCGAATGTGCATTTAACGTAAGAGGAATTTATCAGAAGGATAGTCACAATGATATGGCTTTGTGAAACTTCAATATAATAATAGGGAATAATTTGCGATTTGATGCCTTCGTCTTCAAATTCTGTAATTAATAAATGAACTATTTATTCGAGTTATGAACGTGAAAGGGTACACATGGTATGCCACCCCGAGTGCAAGCCCACCTCCGATCATAAATTATTTTCGACCAGTTTCTCCCCTATTTAATAAACATTTCTCATATAGAGTATCACCTACGTAAAGTTAAAACGCAATCGTATTATCACACCCCTCCTCCCAAATCGGAGTCTTGTTTATTTGTTTTAAGCCATATGCTTGAGCACGGCATCTAACTTCCAAGCTAATTGGAAGTGGCATTTCATCATTTTATTATTTGTATACAGGCGAGTTGCGTTGTTAAAATTATCACCCTTTTCGCTCCCCCTGGTCCTGACTCGCGCGTTCGCAATCGGCCCGTACGCAAACACGGCCAAATTCAACCCATTTTCCGAGCTTCCGGGCCGAGAATCAATCGGGAGCGCGACTCCCGCGGGAGATGGTGCCATTTTTGGGCAAAGTCGCTGCACTTATTGTATATGTGCATCTCGCTATAGTACTCTTATTTATTTATGACGCACCGGTCGATATGAGTATTATTGCTACCGTGGTGTAGCGTGTATGTCACGTGACAGCATTTCCATACATCGTGATAATTCGGTCCGTGAACGGGGAACGGAGAACGGTTTTTCCACATCAAATTAATATGTTCTCGATGAGGTTTTACACGTCAAATTAATCTGCTGCTGATGAAGCCAGGTGCAATGCCATCAAGAATATAATCGAATGATTTGGACAGTCTTTCTGAAATTCCTAGAGTAATTTCCATGTAACAATGGATAACAGTGTGTAGCCATCTCATATTGGACGTTTATTTATATACATTCCCGATTGATTTAAAAAAATGCAATATTGAAATGCGCAACAAAAAAAAAACAACTTCTGAGTTTGATCATTTCCAATTAATAGTAAAGTCAGAATTTGTGAAGAAAATAAAGTTAACAATTGTCTTGTATAATTGTTTCTACGTGTAGCCAGCCATGAAATTAAACTTGAATAAATGATATTTTCATCCAACAACAATTAACAGCTCCGAGAATATGTCTACATGATTGCACGACACGGGTAAATACTAATACTCAGTATATGAACAACCCACGGTTAAACCTGCGTGCATCGCGTGCAGCCTCGTTTCCATACTCTAACTTTCCTTCACTTCCGATCCGTATACATTTTCCTCTCGCGGCGTTCTTACTAGCGCAATTCATTGATTAAATTTTGATAGATAGAATGTAGTAGAAGATAATCGGTGTGTGTACAAACGCCTGAAACAGAGCTCAGGGCTTAGCGCTGTCTCGAGAGGACTCTTGGAAAACAACCGAATGGATGCGCAATTGAACAAGCAAACTCAGGACTTGATCAGATTAGCCAATCAAACGCATCCCCACAGGACCCCTTACCGTAATGAGCACAAAATGCTATTGAATAGTGTACTTTGCTCTGTGATAACTTTATCCGAACCCCTCTGAGAGTTGGGCCCAATTCCCTCTCTAAATCCACCGATACCAGTTTTCGCTCGCACCGAGATTGTATACGGTGGAAAATGGAATACGAAGCTTTAAATGGGCTAGACACGTAAAGGAAGCCAATCCAACGCTTTCCCCCCTATATTAGACATGCACACACCTCTACGCAAGTTCTATCGATCCGAGTTTTAGCATTACAAGAACACTAATATATTATTTCTCCACACATGGGGCAAGCCATTGTAAACACGCAAAGATCGTATATATTTCACGGTTACGACGGAGTGGGTCCCGAAAGCGCGTATTCCCAGGCGGGTTCTGTCTGAATAGGCACACTGGCCACCGAGGACGGCTAATTAGAAAGGTATGGCGGCGATATGGAACCTGCTGCGGTGACATCAACACCAGTGTTTGTTTATAAAATCCTCAAATTGCTCGTTTGATACAAGATCATGTCCTCTTGTCGGATTTCCCAGGAAGCGAGCCACACACTGGGTTTGAAGGGTTACACAATAAGAACCACCCTCTGTCTTTTCACTCGGCCTGCTACAGCGCGATTAGACTAAGCATTGGCTTCTGTTAAAATGAAGACCGAGTTCAGGCATGGGGCCGACACTAAGAACTGTCAAAGAGTATGCGAATGGTTCAGTATGAACGGGTGTGTCCCATGTTAATAAATACGGCTGTGGCCCGTTCTTGACCATTGCCTAATGTACAGTAGGCTACCAGGTAACGTGTTAACCGGTCACGATTGCAGTTCGGGTTCTTTTTTTTCTGTATCATAAGGACATGTATCTCAGTATCAAACCCAATGAAAGAAATTCCATACTGCTATTGGAACTTTAAATACAGTTGCTTTTATTTTTCTTTATCTGAAGAGGCACATACAATTCTTCTTTCTGTTGGAGATAGTTCTAGTTACGGTTACCTCCGATAAACACGCCGTAAATTTCGTCAAATTTTGATGGCCATCTCCAGACGGATTTAATCTGCTCTTATTTCCGGCGCCGAGCGAAAGGTCAGAAAATTCGGCCTGTTTTCCACTTCATCAGGACCACTGGCTGATTAATTCATTAATTCGGCTAATTTGCAGGTTTGCAATCAGAACGTCTCGGCTGGCAATATGGCCGCTGTGATGGCTTCATCTGAAGCTTGTGACACAAGAAGGCATTAGTGAAGCGAGATGCCGGAGCATTTACTGCCCGCAAGATTTGGGTCTATAGCAGTAAATTACCTCCACTCCCAGCTCCCACTTTCATTCTCGCCTCGGCAAAGTGTTTCTTTTATGTGAAAACTGGGCAGAAGAATCACTCACACCATCTGTCTAGGCATCGTCGCGCGGACACTTAAAACCTCTGAAAATAAAGGGACAACGTTCGTTTTAGATTGGGACAATGGTCAATGGGTTTTTTTCGATGGTGATAATGATGATGATGGTTTTGCTGGTGGTGGTGGTGGTGGTGGTGGTGGTGGTGGTGGTGAGGATATTGGTGGTTGTGGTAGTTGTAATGGTGGATGAGATAATGATGATGATTTTGATGTTGATGACGTTGATGATCATGTTATTGGTGGTAGTCATGATGGTGATGTTGGTGGGGGTGGTGGTGATGGTGGTGAGGAGAAGGAGGAGCATAAGGAGGAAGCGGATAGTGAAGATGATACGGGTGTTAAGGGCGAGATGCTATTGATGATGATAATGAGGAGGAGGAGGATATTGGTGGTGGTGGTGGTGGTGACAATACTAGTGGACATCTTATCAACATATTGGCAAAGTGTACATGGCGTTGATCCTCAAACGTTCTTTAGAACATTCTTCATGATCACCATACTCATTAATTATAAATCAATTCAAAAACATCTTCCACAAGTAATAATTGGCTAAATAACGAAAACTGGTGAACAGGATAGGTTCTATCATTCCCATTAAAATTATATCACCAAACACATCATTGTTTGCAAATTAGAAATCATTCAATTTATTCCAAATCAACACTAGAGCTTGTGGAAATCTGTACGCTGAAGTACAGTATGGATATCCTCTAGAGAAATGCCTCGCGTCTTGAGGAGACGTTTTTGAAGGCGATGGATTCCATTTAGCGGGTTACCGATCGAACCAAAGTCATTTAAACGCTCGGATACTGCGCCAAGGCTTTAAAGCCTCTCCCTGGCTTAGATGTGTTTAAATTACTGGTTCTATATTGTCTGTTGCAACCGGTTTGCATTAGAGCCACTTTGCATTCGGCACGTGAAGACAGTGTCAATTTGCACGTCGCCTTTGACCACCTGAATCCGTTGCCCGCAATTACACAGGCGAACGCGTAGCTCAATAGCTCTTGCCGCGTCTTGGTAACGTTCCGTGCGGCTCAGTCTCAGACGCCCTGACCGCCGCTGTTGCCTCCTTCCCTCTTCCTTCGACCCCCACGTTCGGTAAATCACCAGCCCTCAAACGACTTATTTGTGCTACTTAAGCCCCGCCCCCTTGGGACATAGCTCTATCTACTAGTAGAAGCCCCGCGAAGAAGAATTATATCTCCCAAGTTCCCCTGAGTTGTTATTACAACAATATTATGTGGCAGTAATTTGTTATCAACGTTGTTGGGCCGGTGCTCGGGAGGATTGTAACCCGATTCGTTTTCAGCGCACTGTGTGAATTGGGACCAATTTTACACTGACAAGGAGATTTAGACTTTCCAAGACATCGCAAATTAGTTAACTGCAACAGATTTCTTGCAATTTTTCCCCTTTGTGGATGAAATTTGCATTTTTCATGACGCTTTTGTTGCCAAATCGGATCGGGTATAATTTAATGGTTTACACCGTGTTGATGGCTTTATATAACCCATGCCGTTATTGGGGCGGCAGGTAGGGCAATCCTCGTGCTTTGTTCGTATTTACACTCAGGGAAATTATTCATAGAATGGCACCTGCTCTTCGGTGTCATTCCAATCCAATTGCGTAATGACATGTTGCCATAGTAAATAGCTTTTATCGTTTCCATCACAATGTAATCGTCATTATCCATAAACCCTAAAAACAATTATATTATTAGTGTTCTGGGTAGCTGAGAGTATTCCGACGAACACAACCGATATCTCCATTAACAATCGCGATTCTTCGTACGAAGATGTAATATAATTTATCCACCGCCTCTATGATAATAATGGGAGAATCGACGAGTAATTATCTAATGAATTTCCTGGATTTATTGTCGATTTCACTTGACAGGTCTTTTCAACTCGCCGCTTTATTAGAACACTATCCCCTTTGTAATTCAACACTAGTATGATTGGCATATGGTGTACACTGATTAAACCATATTTTCAACTTATTGGTATTGGCCATCCGCGCCAGTGGCAAATCAGGCGTGGAGAAATGGCGGTCATCTAATAGAACATCGTCCCGCACCGTGAAATGTGCTCGTATGCAAACCTATACCATTTTGTAGATTTTTGCGTG
The DNA here is from genome assembly GCA_032361185.1 of Lepetodrilus ovalis. NCBI lineage: Eukaryota > Metazoa > Mollusca > Gastropoda > Lepetellida > Lepetodrilidae > Lepetodrilus > Lepetodrilus ovalis. Next base: position 7,353 of record JAUTBQ010174456.1, read on the forward strand.
TCTGTGTGCGACAATTAATCCCGATAATACGAATCCCCAACGATATAAACCACTCTAGCTCGACTGTTTCGGGTAGAATTGTTTGCGTTGTCAGATGGGGCTCGCATTCCAATTTGCTAATTACAAAAACTCCAATGGCATTTACAACGCGAGTACGTAGTGTACGTTCGTGAAGCTGGTTTTATCGAATTCTTGGTTCAACTTTCCTGAACTGTTTGCATTGACAGTGCTATTGTGTTTGGTCGAGATATGGTAAATGAACATGCAATCAGACCAAAGGGAATCGTTAAAATGACAGTCTAGCTACCGAGGGAATAATTTTCACTATCAATACCTTATTCGTGTATTGAGGGAACGCTATCCGTGGTTAAATACTTGAAGATTATGTTGTAATAATCTTAAAGTCAATTGGGAAATATCTGTCATCGTGAGAAACGCATTAAAAATTAATGTAATTAGTTAATCTATACACTACTCTTCATTACATGCCTTTGGTAATCTATTTGACAACAATAGGGATGCTTGATGCTTGTTTTCATGTATTTCAGTTGAAAGGGTCAGGTACACTAATTATATATAACTCGACTATTGCATTTTTATTTATTACAGCACTAATTTCTTATGCAAGTATTTATTTAAGTTGTATGGGTCTGTGTATTTGCATATGCATTGTATTCCAGACAGATATATTGCAGTAGCTGTGGGGAAAAGTGGCATGTCATACAGAAAGACAAACAGGAATAGTTTATTGAAGGTGTCACATAAAAAATAATGCAATCCAACAACGTCAATGACGTGGGCTTTAGTTCGCGTTCTCGCTATCAGCGCCTCGGCAATTCTAACAGTACAGCAGTAAATGTTGCTTCCTTTTATCTCTGTGTTTGGAGATATAGCCCTTTGTTTTCATTGACTACACTACAAGTGGATTTGCTCAGCGTTCTAATGAATAATTAACGAAGCCCAAGCGTGTGACCCACACGATAAAAACCAAAGTCTTCTTCCCAACGTATGTGCCATTTCCAAGTCTTCAACCTCTTCCCAGCCAATTTCCTGCAAAGCATTTCGACTGTCTGCGAACGCCGAACTGCCGATTGGAAACACAAAGACAACGGTCTGAAATTGCCAGAGTGTTTCATGCCCAATTACAAGCGATAAAGGGAACATTTTAATTGATATAATACATTAATATTCCAGGAAAAATGTCTTTATTTTCTAGCTAGGGGACATATCATGCACGCTCTTCCCTGATAAGAATCCAGTAGCGGAAATGAAAGTTCGTCGTAACTGGGCTGGGTTATCAAGACGAGTTATCCTAGGCCTCAAAAATCAGACCCCTTATGCTCAGATGACCTCTACAATCCCGAAGACCGTTACTTCGCGAAACCCTGATTGAAGACTTCCATTGCTCGATCCCTTTTACTCTGTCCCAAAGTCCATGAACACCGAGTGAACACTTGCTCCGATAGAATCAAATTAATGTATCGGCGAGCGGCTGCGCGACGGACAAGAACCAGTCTGCCAAATCTCCCCCGTTCTCGCTCAGGCTATTGTTGATAATATTGACTGGACGACTGATAAGAGCCTTATTAAATATGACCCCGCCATTTGCAACATAAGTCATTCTCCGTCTCGTGTCTGGTGATGTCCGTGTCAGAGGTCGGTCATTTGAATGGAATCGCGCAAATTAGCCCATTTCCAATGTTTCTGCGTGAGTACGGACGCTTCCCATATGCTCATCCCTTCGACCGACCGGAAAACACCGAGCAGAATTCACAATGGGACGTTATATTTACAACAGGACTATTTTTAGCGTAATGCAATTACATTATATTTTTAATGCAGTTATTAAAATTTCAGCTCATGTTGTAACACCCAAGACGTATTTCGTCGCACATAAATGACATACGATATCAATAGCCTGCAAAGTGATTGAATATTATTCTCAAAATAAATTGAACAAAGATTTTGATATTATAATCATGCACATTTCGTAAACATATTCAGATTGGTCATGTGTTTCTTAACGATTCGATCCTACATACCATATACTTTTTTTCATATAAATTGTTCTTTTGGTGTGGTACATTAAGTTGATATGTAAATCGACAATCTGCATGTCTGTCTGTCTGTCTGTCTATCTGTCTGGGTCTGTCTGTCGAGAAAGTGGTTGTTGCATGTATTGTTTGGTGTAAGTGCAATGCCATATTACCGCATCATTTACGTTTGATTTAAACGAAATCGTTGCGAAACAGTGGTTACAATGTTAAAAGTGGTAGCACTTTAATTAACTAATTCACGTCAGGGGATCAATTTGTCTGGGCGCTCACCGGGAGTACTACAACATTCTGGTTTCGTGGCGAAATCTCCCCTTAGCTATCTCGAGCCCCATACTGCGCCCCAATTGATCCTATGATAAGAAGACATTGAGTACGTTAACAAATCTGTTTGTTGGCTGATACTCCCCGATTGTGATGTATCCATCGCTAAATGGTATCCCCCTGTGTGGTGTATACGTTAGTTCGGACTCGATCCCCGACACCCCTCGGCCCGCGTTGCGTAACCACCATTGACGCTCCCTCGGGGTTCACGCCTCACGCGAACCCCTCAACCTGCTACCCCCACGAGTTCATCACCTGTGCGCGCTAATCATGTTGCCAGAACGCTTTCTAGTGCAGATGGATACAAGCAATCACGAACACTTTACTGACCCCCCTCCCGCCGACTAGCCACCAAGCCCCATCCCCAGGGGCAGAGTCTTACTCAATTCCTGAACAAGGGCGTCTTTGATTCGAACACTCCGGGGAACGTCGATGTCGTCACAGGCATCCTAGTACAACCTGGGCAAAACTGCCGTTGTTGATAAACTCTCTTTAAATCTATTATTTAGGACCAATTTGTTTGCGACGCGATTTAATTCCCTTGATAAACAAATTTGAAGAGTTGATTCCATTACGTCTGATTGGATCTACGCGATAGAAATTTCAGAAATTTTGGCATTTCAATTACCTCGGTTTGATTCGAGATGGTCACTCTGGCGTAGAAATGGTGAATTGAACTTTATATTATTTGTTCGCACAGGTGTTTGAATTTTTCATTCGGAAGACATTTGTTGCTCATTAGACACTTTCATCAAAGCTGTCTGTGTTGCGCCTTCTTTGCAATATAAATAAACATGTACAATTAGTTGCCAGGAAAACCTTTTAGCAGATTCCGGATGTACAGCATCATTAGTCGGTCAGTGGGCGGACAAACCTAGAATTTTATGCCGACTGCTTTCTAAAAACAAATCAATAATAATGGATGGTCAGCAAAGGTTGTTTAAGCGTATGCGTCGTGTTTGCGGTTTCACGGTTGCTTTCTTTATGAATACAGCGATAGTTGGCTACTTTAATTTCAGTTTCAGTTTCTATATATAAATGGAATTTATCAAAATGTAGTTATTATTTTTAATATGATCATTAACAAAACCTTGGTGCCTATTTACCCCGATAAATACGTTCCTTATTTGTTTCATAATTTCGGTTCATAGTATGAACCATGTATTCATACATCAGACAACTTTTGTGATATTACTTTTCCGTTAAGTATTTATATATTTATACTGAATATATTCCAAAGTTTTAAAATATCTAAGACTTAAATAAATTACACAGTAAACACTAGGTAAAAATGTTCATCATTCTATCTGTTCAACTCTCAGTTATATATCGATTTCAAATCGCTTTCAAATGTACTTCAGATATCTTCACATTAGGCTGTGAAAGATCGAACATAACGACTCCGAAACAATGTAAACAAGTGCGAAAGTATCCGAATTCTCTGGAGATTGGCAACAAAGAGCGGGTGTATAAACAAGACTCTTATAACAGTCGGACTCTAGCTTGTATATATCACTTGATTAAGACTACTAGTAATTAACTGGCACTCGCACTCCCTGGGCGCTCGTGAAGAACTGTGAATAATTTATCAAGCGTTGGTTCGGAATGTGAAAGAGCATGTATAGTGGATGGCTAGTTAACAATGCTGAAGTTATGTGTAAACTAGTGTGTGTGTGTGTGTGTGTGTGTGTGTGTGTGTGTGTGTGTGTGTGTGTGTGTGTGTGTGTGTGTGTGTGTG
>JAUTBQ010174467.1:0-11466 GCA_032361185.1 Lepetodrilus ovalis
GCCCTAAACTGACAAGTCGTGATGTTAGTGAAAGATTCTAGAAAGCGACTATAAACCCCATTACAAAAATAAATAAAAAATAAAGACGTTATCTCTGGGTTTTCCAATAACATGATGAAACTGCTCAAGTAGATTTACATCCGTGGCACATCTATGGCCATTGTATTAGAGGAGAGCTGACCACCACTGACCACTCTCTGGTGAGATCATCCCCGTGTGATGCCGGTCAGTTGTACTGCCAGCTGTCTAGGCTCGAAGGTTTCTGTTTAGCTCCTGGTATAACCTGGATTTGAACCCAGACCAGTGGATGCCAGTCCACAGACCCACCCTGATAACACTGTGTTAAGGTCAAGGTCACTATTCTGTGTAAATCTGTTTGTTTGTAATGCCGTATATCTACATTGATATCTATGGTATTATGTCTGCCTGATATCTCCTATTGGCCATTGATATTGCACTGGTGAATGCATGATGTGGGTGTTTACATTGTGTACACAGCGATACAGTAAAACCCAGCATAAATAGATAAGAATGATAAATGATTATTATATAATATTCACAATATCATTTTTTTAAATACTATAACCTATTGTATATAAATTGCTTCCTCCTACCATAAACTGACAAGCCATAATATTACTGAAAGAATCAGATTGAAAGTGGTATTAAACCCCTAAAACAAAAAATAACCCAATGTAACTAGGATTACGGTTACATAACCATTATCATCAGGTAGACACAACCAACACGATATTTATATTGTACATGTGTCATGTTTCAGTTACCCAAGGAGGAAACCATCTCTCTGTCAACTACCTCATCCGCTAGCCTAGCTGTCAAAGGTAAGTAACATTACCTGTACAAATCCGATTGAATCTGAAACAAAGTTCTTGATGAGTGAATATGCTACAAATACAACGCTGCCATGGTTACAGATAAACAGTTCTCATTTGTTAAATGCAAGAGTCCAAAGTTTATGTGATAGATAGTCTCTTTCATCTCGAGTGTTTCCTGACTGTTCATTTGTTCTTTCAGGGAACAATGTGTGGGCTCTGCCAGTCAAATCGCCATCGCCCTCTAGCTGTGGGAAGAGTAAGGGAGATAATTCCAGCAGTAGACAGGGCAAAAGTTGTGATAAACAATCGTTAGTCACAATGTGTCGCCACAAGAACTTCCTGCACAAGTGTGTGATCTGTGATACCAACTCAAGTGTAGCCCCACCGATGAAACGACACTGCCGATCTCTGTCTGTTCCAGTCGATTCCATGACCTCGTCGCCGTGGCAACCCGATGGTACCAAACTGTGGCGACCAATAGCTGTGATTCCATTGACGAACAACAACATCGACCAGCAGAACCGGAACATAGCATGCCGTGTACACGAGTTCAAACCCACGTGTCAAAACGCGACCAACTTCTCCAGGTTTGTGCCGTCCCCTCTCAGCATGGACAGCGGCCACTTCACCACATCAGACTTTCAGACGCCCCCCAGCTCTCCGGTGCCCAGACCCGCGTCCGCTCTCAGCGACTTCTCCCAGAGTTCCCTGGGCGCGCCGTTCTGGCTGGAGCACAGTCCGCAGCGCAGCCACCGCTTTGAGATCCTGCAGAACCGGAGTCTGTCATACGAGGAGCAGGTGCCCCGCGGCGCAGGATCCACCCCGTGCATGTCCGACCCGCTGAGTTCCAATCCATCCTCGCCGTACAGACACAAGATCCCGCGTTGCCGGTCACAACCCTGTGTCCTCCATGACAGGCGGTCGGCCAAGAAACGCCGCCGAGAGGATTGCAGGCCCACTCTTAATTTCCAGAAGATGACCGAGGTGAGATGACGCTGCTCTTTTGCTGGGAATGGTGATCGTCTTTGGTATACCATCCATGCAGTATGCTTTACTCCTATTATAACAACACTTTATTCACTTGCTGCTAATACCAGTTTAGTCAGTTTTCCCCCCGTTATTGAAATAGTGAAATCATTATACATATTGAAATAATTGATTCTCCATCTGCCATCATAATAATTTTTGACATTTTTAATTGTCATTGTCATCATTATCGTTAGCATCTGCATTGTCATAATTATCAGAAAATAACCCTTATGTATACATATGTCATCTCTAATTTCTGCCTTTTCATATTGTCTTACTGATGTTAACAATTATCAAAGATAAAGTGATTTACATACAAAATTTTCATTTTAGTTATAAAGTAGGCAGCGTTGTACTGAATAAACTTATCAAACTGAGTATAGGTTTATTTGTAATAAACATTGGTGGTATTGAGCACACAGACTCAAGTTGTACTAATGTATCTTATAGACATCTACAACATTCACAGCATTATGTAATAGTGGTTTTACCTCTTAACTGGGCCATACAAACATGGTCAGATTCTAGTATCTGCTATTAATATTATTGTTCATCATGGTTTATCTAACAGATAGATATTTTGCTAAGAAGAATATATTTCAATGGCATGTTTACGTTGAAATCCTACAACTGTTGCAGTGCTACATGATCTCCATGATGACTCGTCAGTTTCCCCCGAGACAACCATTGTTAACCACTTACGTGTTCTCGTGTAGATCATATTTATTGTACTGGTGTTTGCTGTGTTCCAGGAATACTGATAACAGTATACACACCGTACAGAACATGTTGTTTTTAGGCTTGACCTGCCTCTCACTTATTCCTTTAGAACATCTGTTAACAACATGTATCTTCACTCACTGACAGCTAAAACCATGATACCAAATCCATGCTCTATAGTGAACTGAAAGCTCTACATTATTACCCCGGTCAGTGGATCAGTGTGCACTCATTTTTGTTTCCTTCTCAACTCCCTGGGGATCATCGATCAAAATTAACACTTGTCCGCTCGGCCGGGATCATTTGTCTCAATGGTACAGGTATCCTAAAGACTAGAAGAAATTTATGGTTTTCTTATTTGTATCACAATTTGCGCTAGTAAGTTCTAAAGTAAGTTTCAATCACTGCTGGAGAGTTTACAAGTACATAAAAAGACTCATCTTTTGGTTTTGAAGTCCACAAACATGCTGTGTTTTGCTACATCAAAGGGACAGATATTAATCAGTGAGAGTAGCAAGGGTTAATAAAGAGAACTTTGAGTTTTGTCACCTTGACCTGGCTCAGTAACATGCTGTATATAACATGATGACTGGGATATACGTCAGTGATTTGAGAGCAGTATAGATCTAACTACCCCTGAAATAGTTGGTGTTGAGAATCTTTATGATTTACAGGAGTAATTGCTACTAACTTAATACGAAAGCTTGGTGAATACTAGATCATTATGACATGCCATGAAATTGTACATTCTGAATACTGTAGCTGTGCAAGTAACAATGTTGAAGAGTAAAACTGTTTATGCTTGACATAGTGTTACTGTTAGATTCTGAGAATGTGCTACTCGATCTTGTAGCAGTATGTTCTACATGTGCAAGTTTTGTATTCTTAGAATTGTTTAATCTTACCTTTGGATTATTAGTGTACATAGAATTTGAAGCAGATTAACATCAAGTAAATTATGGATGAATTTATGCATGTTTAAACATAATAAAATTGTAATTTCTCTTACTTTATTCAGGGACAAAGTTTGAAACAGATGAGAAAATTACCTCTGAAATCTCTTTATAATTATGAGTTTATACATATTTTTCCATTTGATAATCCCAAATGGTGCTCGCAGGTTTATTGCAACATCAAACGCTACAGATGTTGCGGGTTTCCTCCTGCCCTAAACTGATAAGGATAGTGAAAGAATCTTGAAGGCAACTCTAAACCCCAATTACAATAATATGAGCTTGATGTATGTCAACCTCAGCTTGGTGCATTCAAATATGAAAGGACTGATTGGTTGATGACTCAGTATAGTTGATGTATACAAGCATTCTATATCTTCCGTGTACGTGTTTCAGACGGCGTATGGTCGCATGCGGAGATCTGACCCAGTGTGTACACCTAGTGCCGACGTTCAGGTGAGAATACTCTCAATACCAGCAGCATCATGGCCAGTACTGTATTTACCCTAATAATGTGAACAGAAGATAATAATTACATTTTTAGCTGTTCGAATTATTAGAAAAATCCAAAATGCTACATGTTCATGTAATTAAGGACCACAAAATTAAAGTACAAAATATGGTTGTAAATGAAATAGTAAATCGATGAAGGATTTATAAAATAAAAAATACAAGAAAATTTTATTTAAATAAAATGATTGAATAATTAGAAAATTATTATTGAAACAATTGATCATGTTCCTATTCTTACGGTAGGAAACAACTTATTTTGGCCGATTTAGTTTAGGTGTTTGAACTAACAGAAGGTTGAAATTATCAGGGTGATTACAGCATTTCAGGGTTGTACTGTAGTCTAGACCCACATTCCACAGAGCGATTGCAGCACTACCAGAGCTGTAGCTCCTCTATGAGAGCCATAGCTCCTATATAAGTCATAGATCCTATACAAGAGTCATAGATCCTATATGAGAGTCGTAGCTCCTATGTTAGAGTCATAGCTCCACTAAAAGAGGCATAGCTCAATGTTAACATTGAAGAATTGTGGAACAGGGTCCTGGCCTTACTATAGCAGGAAACAGTGTAGACCTTGACTTAAAATTGTATGTGTTTGTACTTTTAGTACTAGTTTATCCACTGTTACTGTATTCAGTCTTGCACTTGGTATGTTGTTAATAACCCTCTCCCTGCTGAATTAGGCACATACACATCTCGTTAGGTCATCTGTGGTTGCCTCCAGCATGGAGAGGGTTAAAGCACATTGTCAGGTTTTGCTAATGAACCTAGTGCCTAATCCAAGACCCTGTTGTTTTCACCTGGGTATCCTTTCACCAAACTCTTATCTACTAAAAGACTGGTAGCGCTCTCTTAGCAGTGTATTAGCTTTTGGCAAAGCGAGCGCAACCACTCTTAGTGGATGAGAGAGCTTCATGAAAGGATACCCTGTTCTGTAACATGGTAAGTACATCACACGTGACTCAGTTATTGTTTAGCTGTAGAGTCTGTGCCAGAGCTGTCACCAGCTTTGAGTCTGGAGGTTACTGTAGTGTTCTATACACTATCTGTACACTACTATCTGTACACTATCTGTACACTACTATCTGTACATTATCTGTACACTACTATCTGTACACTATCTGCACACTATCTGTATACTACTATCTGTACTACTACTATCTGTACACTATCTGTACACTATCTTACCTTGTATTGGTGCAGGCTTCCTTTCATAAGTCTGTCATCAGGAATACCTCTACAGGTAACAAGTGAGAGTGCATTATCATGTCACTGGGGATTCAGGACTTTTATTGGAACGTAAAGATTAATTCCTGGAAGACAAACTGTTCAATTCCTTTTCTTTACTTTACAGAAGCGGTTTTCTCACTTCCGCGGTGAATTGGAGTCGGCCATGAACTTAATGCCGATCGCCAGCTCGCCACTAGACACAGACATTCCTATTCGGAAATTCTCCGATCCGTACCAGCCAACTGTAGAGCTGTCGCGGGTCACGGCCCTTGACCTCCCAGCCACACCCCCACAGAACAGCAGCTGTATTGAGTACGACATTCAGCAGCCAGTGCGACTCATTGGAGACGACGATGCAGAGAGCGGATGTGGTTGTCGTGGCGACGACCTCGAGGACGAGAGTGCTGAGCTATTTCCTCTGACTGATCTTGATATTGAACAGATAGAAAACCATTAACTCACACAAGTTGTCTCTCAGGAAATAGGCATTGGGAAGAGTTATCTGTTTGTTGAAATTGAGTGATCTCCCTTTGTCAGAACTCTTTCATAGTTCACAAAGCCTTGCCGATAAAATGAGTACAGTATATTTAAGACGATATCCAGAAAGTGCATTTTATTGAAGTTTTCTGTGTTAGGATATATCACTTGTACTTGTTTAAATCATTCAGAATTTCTATAAAGTCCAAAATATAGTTTGTTTACTTACTGTCAGTCAGGGTGTTGAAGGTCACCTCACCTGCCCTGAACAAGAATTTGTCATCTGGACTAAAATGAGTAGTATCTTTGAACTAATTGTTTGACATTTATTCACATTTATCAACATGTCATTATTCATTGATGCCTATTCTAACAGCACAGCTGTTTATATTTAATTCTTATCAAGCCTGCGTGTGTTTTGATTTACTTTGTAAGGGATATATTTGAGTAATTAGTATAATTTTAGAAAGAAGAAAAATCAAACCAAATTATTGAAATATTTTTTTTATATTGATGGATATTTCTGTAAGAAAGTTTGTATAAATTGTTATAAAAATATATCCCTCATAAATATTCATGCTGATGATAATATCATAGGGCTAGGCATGACAGATGTAAATATAGGTTTTATCCACATTCACAGGTGCAAGTAAAAATACACAGTAGTTTAACCCTCTCCCAGCTGAATTAACCACAGACACTGCTCTTTAGGGCATCTCCTGTTGCCTGCAGCAGGGTTAAGAAAGGAAGCTGGGTTGAGCGTTGTGAAGTCCTGATGATTTGAGCAGTGTGAAGTTCTGATGATTTTAGCGGTGTGAAGCTCTGATGATTTCAAGCTTGTTTTACCTGCTTGAGGTTGTTGAAGCGAGATGTTTACATTCCTGTATACACCATCCACCTCGGTTGCTTCTGTTGCAGTCGAAGCGCTGTCACGCGATCGTGACCAGCTATTTTTCAATTAATCTTCCAGTTGTGTTACCATGGTGGTACCTGAATACCGGCGACTTGCTTATTCCCTGTGTTGTAGTTTTGTGGATAGGTGTGCCAGTAGATGCACTGTCGTAGTCGTCAGTCACGTGCACGAATGGGAAGCCTTTGTTGTCATGTCAAGCAGTAGGTGCATGTTGTCACCGCTTTCAGATTTTATGTAGAAGTTTGAACCTCACATGTAAAACTTTGAGCAGTGGATGTGAAAGTTGAATAATGAATGTAAATGTTTGAATAATAGATGTAAATGTGTGAATAATTGATGTAAATGTCTGAACAATTGATGATGTAACTGTTTGAACAATTGATGTAAATGGCCGAACAATTGATGTAAATGGCTGAACAATGAATGATGTGCATTGTTGAAAAGTCTGTTGTTTCATATTATCAGTTATTGCAGATAATTCATTATTTCGCCAGAATCTTAAAAGTGCTGATTTGATTCAACAAGATGAGCTGTTTGGGGAATTCTGAGGGCATTTAATATTAGGAAAGAAAATGGCAGCATAACTTAAGTTAAGTTCTATGCAATTGTCAAGATTCACTAATCTCGAAAACACCAACGATTTTCTAATATTTCTATTATTGTGTTCACAATTGCAGATATAATAATTCTATTCATTTTCATAGATGTGTAAATTATGTCATAATTATGAGATTGCATTTACATGTAGTGTTATGTTGGAACTTGTGGCACACGGCATAATAGTATGTATACATTGTATCTGTCTGTGTGCTTGTGTACAGAGATATGTATACATTGTATCTGTCTGTACTTGTGTACAGAGATATGTATACATTGTATCTGTCTGTTGTACTTGTGTACAGAGATATGTATACATTGTATCTGTCTGTGTACCTATGCACAGGGATTGGATCTGTGTGTACTCATATGCAGAAAGATTAAGTATGCATTGTATCTGTCTATGTACAGAGATTATGTCTACATTGTATTTGTGTACTTGTATTCAGAAAGACTACATATACTTTGTATCTATCTGTGTACTTGTGTACAGTGGAGTGACAGAAAATTGTAGAATTAGCTTCCACCGATATTATTATGGCCACCGTTTTCATACTATGGAACATATGTATGCTTTTAATGGTTTCTTTATTGTAGATAGCTACAGAACAAGGCTTCCCATAGATGTTAATTAATATATTTCTAATTGCTACATTTGTCCTTAACCTTAGTGACACAATCTGACAATGGCTGATGAATTGGGGGAATTAAACCTGAAGTAAACAATGGTGGGCGATGTTATGTATTTAATAGAAAACCTGGTAGTAAATATGGTAGTTAGAAACAAGGGGAACCGAGTTCAAATATACATGCTCTTCCTATGTGAACATTAGACTAAAAGTACATGTATTCAAATCTACTACAAATAAATATGTGTATTTTAGGAGATGATTCTGTTATAGACATTAAAAGTTTTTTTTTTTTTTTTTTGTATACAGCATAAACAGTTTAATGCACAAAATCTATATACACATGTATTTTCATAACATCATTTTCAAATTGATTGGAAATACTGCTTCGTCACTTGTCTAATTTATTGGTGGTTATTGACAGTTTCAACAGATTATGTTCACCACATGTAGGTAATACCAATCAACTGTGAGCAGCAATTCCTGACGACTGACTTCTAATTTGGTATGTTTACACAGTGATCTGAGGAACGAAATGGCTTCTGTTCAACTTTAGTAGCATTTATTCAAATTTTGTTATATGATACAGTTTCATGGTAAACAAGGTTCTGTATTTTCATATCATTCAGGGTGAAGTATATTTATAGAAAATATTTGAATTTCCCATTGATTGTAAATACAAAGTAAATTTGGTAGTAGAATCTTTTGGAATATTTATTGGATTCAATTATTGGAAATTGTTTTTGTTTTATTCATCATATTTATATCTTATTGCTAACTAGCGACTTCTGTTATCTAGAAAGGAATAAATATGTATTACGGCTAGGTGTATATCATTAACACATTAGTTCATGTTCTATTACTATCTTAGGGCAGTTCTGTACAATATGTCTTCACGATTATATATATATATTTGTTATGTAATGTAATGTTTACGGACTACGTACTAGGCTAAATATTACTGAAATAAATAACCGACGCGTTCCCTTCAAGTAGTTTCCTCACACATGCCTATCTACTTAGGTCCTGTATTTGTTCATCTCTCAATCCTGTACACAACTTGTCTCATTACATTAATTCATCTCTCAATCCTGTAGAGTTGCCTTCACAACATTTATCTCTCCATGCTCTCAATTGTCATCGCTGATAATTCATTCATCTCTCAATCCTGTACAGCTCTCTTGACTCGACATTCGTTCATCTCTCCATCCTGTACAGCTCTCTTGACTCGACATTCGTTCATCTCTCCCATCCTGTACAGCTCTCTTGACTCGACATTCGTTCATCTCTCCATCCTGTACAGCTCTGACTTGACATTTGTTCATCTCTCCATCCTGTACAGCTCTCTTGACTCGACATTCATTCATCTCTCCATCCTGTACACAGATAACATGTTCATCTATTTCCCAGTTGCAGTTTTGTGTTCAGAGAAGTTTTTTTTCTGGTGAAGTTACTTATCTAGATCTATATACAGAACCTAACCTGCCCCACAGCCCTCAGTGGTGGAACATACAAGTGTATCCATGGTCACAGCTTGGGCACACTTTCACAAAGCAAAAATAAGTTAGAGTGTATTTGGTATTATCGCTAAGATGTTCAATACACCGAGGCACTATTAGCATCGTTTATTTTTAGGACTGCAGAAACCATCGGAATGCGTTCCCAGATTTCGACAATAGGAACTTCCGCTTGTCCATTTTGACATTTTTTGGTCGCCTATTTTGATCACTTTCCTTTGTATTTGAGATCATTTATCTTCACTGATGAATAACTTTTATAAGACAAATGATTGATTTAAATGAATATGGTAAAATTGAATCCAATTTGTTTATCCTAAGTGCATGAGAATATTATGAAAGTCGTAGACAGGTCAAATGAATTTTGCTTTGCCGACGACGTATGTGCCAAGGCAGTCGTGTGTTATGGTGGCGACTAGCTAGTGACGACTTTCATTCAATTTAGTGACTTTAAATATAACTATTGCATCTAATATCGATACACAGTGAACATACAAGGTGACTATCATCAACAGCAGAACATTTTGTTGAACAACACATTTCACAGTTGCTACATATGTTCAAGGTAAAGTTGAATTGTCGCATCTGTGGATATTATTTTATGTTTTCACTATTTTTTGTTTGTAGTATTATCATATATAAATGTCAAGTAATCAACTTTGAATTCCTATATTAGTTTGTGAAATGCATCGATGTAAAGATTTGACTGTCGATTTGGTTTGATTAATGAACAACTGGAAGTTAGTATTGTCAAAGTGCAATGGGATGTAATAATTTACTACATTTGTGTCACCATGGTCACAGCCTAACTGTGCTTTGGTGTAAAGAATTGATCACAGGATGTATCTACTTGCATCAAACGTCTGGAGTGTTCAGATATGCATTATGCCGAATAGTCAGAGTAGGGGGTTGTGTTCACTCTACATTGCATCATTGTCATTTAAAGAACATTGCCACTACCACTTTGGAAGTTTTACATGTCACCAATTGGTGTTACTCCACTGATATTAAACTAAAATTTCTTTGTAAAAGTTCATTTGGACCGACAATATTCTGACATTGACCAATTCCTGTTCTAAGATGTATTTTTATAAAGCGACCGTTTGCAACGACATCCAAAATGAACATAGATAAAAACCATTCCTCGAGAACATACGCAGGGCAGGCTTCACGAAGTGGTTGTAAGCTAAATTAATCTACTTACATCTCGGCTTTTCGTTGTTTCCAGAACTATAGTGATCGTAGTAATGCCGTTATGACAAGACTCACAGCCATGATCGTGAAGCCATTGTGATTGTGGTCTCTAGATTGTCCACTAACAACCCTTTGTAGCGATGCCACACTGGACAATCCATGTCAGTCACTGGCTGCTTGAATGTCCTCACAGGGAGCCATGTATCCGCTGATGGATTTGCCTTGCACTTCCTGCATATCAACACGAGCACACCCAGCTCCTGGTGTTCATGTATACATATACATATAATTTTATATAGCTATATCTCCCCAAACCCCTACCCTTGTCCTAGAGAAACCTGCCCTAGAGAGCCCTGCCCAATAGCTTCCTCCGGCACTGGCAGGTGCAGTGTGTACGTTGTGAAACACAAGTTATTTCGGCTGCACCCCAACTGGATCATGAGCTATGGACCATGGTCCAGGGCTGACTGAGATTGGACCACAAAGTCTCGCCCCTTCCCCTAACCCACCCCCTCCCTCCCATGTTGAGGGGCTGCCACGTATAAGCAACCTGTGATGGACGTATATATCTAGTATTGCTTAGTACAAGAATGTCCACTGTACTGGGATTTGTGTGCCCAGACATGGAACTCCTTACACAGTATGCAGACACAACACTGCCAGTGAGCTCGATGATCCAATGTTTTCCTATCAAATTGTACATATTTTAAAATCAGTTTTTACAAATGACTGAGAAATTGGCTGTGTTGTTCCCATCTGGACATCTGTGTAAGGAGTTCCACATCTAGGCGGAACTACAAGAGCTAGTCAATGCAGAAGGTTAGAATGGGATATATATACCCTGTTTATCTGTCATTT
>JAUTBQ010174478.1:0-25435 GCA_032361185.1 Lepetodrilus ovalis
TTGATTCCCGCGTACTTGTCAATTATGTCACTTGCGCGTAATTTGAGTCCGCGTAATTAAAGTCTTTTACAGTATTTCATTGGATAGATTATCACGGCGATTCCATCAGGAAAATGATTTCATTAGCTGGTTGTTTGCACAAGTTTTCCCCTAGATGTGAGCCAGGGGTAATGTAGGAAGTGCTAACGTAATCTGTACCTCTGTGATGCAAGGATGGGATACAGATAGCGTTGTGAGAAACGTCCTATATGGTAAGTATAGAGATACTGATTGACTATTCTTGCAGATTATGATATATATTTTATATGATCAGCTGTCAGCTTTGACTTGCTTGATGCAATCTGATTGGCGCTGATCGATTTCCAGGGCATTTGAGACTTTGTTATGACAAGTGAAATTAACATGTCATATGGTGGGAAGATTCAATAGAGATTACGTACAAAACATTGCTGTCATGAGCCAGGAATGATGATCAATAGGATTACAAACCTGTGCCATGTATTAGGATCAGCTTTGGCTGTGGTTTCTGAGGATTGCACCTCAAATATGTTTTACGACTTCAACTGTACTTAGGAAATCTAACAGAACTATATAGAACATTGTTCATATTCGTTTTGGTTTCCTGCTAACCAAATTCAGACCTACCACAATGGTTCATGATAGATTTCTATTCGGTTTTCCAAATCATGTTAACCAAGCACCAATTCGTAAATTTAATTTGGAATATTTTCATAACGTAAATAGAGGTATAAAATAAATAAAAATCCAAAGTTTCCTTCAGGTATCTACTCGATTACCGTATTCCTGAACCATAATAATTTTTTTGTTACGCAGGTATTGGAAACTACAGAGAACTCAACCTCACCCAAGACTTCTGCAAGACTGAGTATAGTAATTTGAATGTTTACAATAGTACGATACACGCAATTTTCATCACCAGGCCAAGCATCAAAATTCCTTGTATGTGGTCACATCACATCTCTCAGGTAAACTCCAGCGTAAATATCAGTCTGACAGACACGTGGATGAAAACGTGGGTTCACCGGACTAATAATAACGCGAGTCGAAGGTCGTAATAAATGTCTTTCATGTTGAAATCGATGCCTGAGAGGCGTGAAGAGATTGTGTATTGAATTAAACACTCTGTTTCCTTCCAGCTGCAGTGAGACTCTGGTTACTTATAAGACTCACGCTGCCTACTCATGGGAATACACATAAAAATAAAACCTGGCATGCATGCAATTTGTACGACATGGCGCCTTCAATGACAAGAACATGAGCTGTCACATGGAAATCTGATGATGGAATTGTTATACGCTTTCGCAGGCGATTAGCAGCATGAAAACTACAGCGTATGTGACATGTTTTTGTTTTCATTATAAAATTATTTTTTTTCGGCTTCGTGGATCTATTACACAATTTGGTTAGTATTGTTTGTAATGATATATATTCTTATTGATTTCACAGTGAATAATTTTGTTCGTATTTTTGTGTAATATCTAGAAATGTGTTTTTTTTTATGGATTTGATAAATGTACAAAATAATGTATGTATTAACCAGTACGTACATGTATCGCACAATGGTTGATCAGTAAATAAGTGCTAGTGGAAATCAATTTTGATTTTAATTTCTGTTATTAATAGTCACATATCAGCCTCTCTCAAATGACTAGTGATACAATGACCAGAAAGTCAAAACTATTGCTAGGAAGTTGATACATCATAATGTATTTCTTAAAGCCATCATGTCATATGGGCGAAAGATTCAATATTAGATATTTGTTGTACTCAAAGACTTCTGAATATGACTACAAGCATATTAATGCATACATTGCCTTATTTATTTGATATTTCATGTTTTTTCATATTTAATTTTTTTCTCCATTTATTCAATTAACTCTCTCCCTGCTGGATTAGGCATATACATTGCTGTTTAGGGCATCTCCAGTTGACCTCAGCATGGAGAGGGTTACACTGTCTATTTTTGTTCATTGTAATGAGATTATGTATATAACTTACAAGATTATGTATATTCACACCATGCATGCATGGATGCAACATATACTTTTTTTATTTCAATTTTTATTCAGTTGTTTTCGACAGGTACATACACTTGATATATCATTCATATAATCTTGACATTATTCAGATACATACCATATAATAATATATGTGAATTGAACATTATTTGTAATATGACACAGAATAAGTTTGCTCAAGTTTTTTAAGTACTTGATATCCGTGTGGATGCTGTCAGGAAGCATAATTGTAATGTTTCCTCTACTTAACTGAATTAATATTCAGTTATTTTAAGAACCGAAAAACAAATATACTGTATATGCAATTCAGACTATACACTGTATATGCAATTCTGACTAGGATATTTCTATGCAAGTTTGAAAATAATACTCATAAGAAAATATAGAAAGTTGTAAACCAACACAAGATTTACATCAGATAGTAAGTGCAAACAACACCCACTCAGTGTGAGGAACTCAAATAAAAACAACGACGTGACTCAATGAACAACGTTACCATGAAACATGTGAAGAAATGTGATGATACAAGTGAAACGGTGTAAAAAAATAACTAATTTTACAATATACATCTTACAATATGTTTTACAAATAATCATTTGTTTACATATTTTACACAATGATGTAAAATTCCAGAACCAAACCTCAAGCTACCCAACCAACATCCAACATGCAACATAAATAACCATATGAATGATAATAAAGTTGTACCTCAAATATAGTTCCTCTACTTTTTAAACATAAATCTTTTCAAGAATTTCTAAAGGTATATATATCTTATAACTCTTTAAATTTAATAATTTAAATGGAATGATTGCTTAAGGATCATAATAATTTATTAAGCATAAGGCATGCATTTTGTCATCTATTTTCTTTATCAAAAAGTTTAGGAGCTGAAAATCAGTTCCAAATAGATTTTCAACTATCATCATACAAAGAGTAATAAATAATTCCTATTCAAATATTTTCTTTTTATCCTTATAAAAAGATTTCTTGTCCAAAATAATAAAACCTTTGTCCATGTGTTGATTAAACAAACAATTGCATTTTTTTTCCCTTTCTGAAAAACTTGTAATAGCCAAAAGGCCAGTTACTAAAGAGGCCATGACGACTACATGCCAACCAGATACCTGCTATACATGTGTTTAGTTAGGATTTAAGGCAGGTAAACCCAGTTACGTATATATGCCACCTTGGGCTCTACATTCATGGCTATCAAGGTCAGAAAAGGATAGAAATTCCCACATGGTGGTACTTTAAAAATATTTCACATTTCCAACTGTTTACACAAGTAAATTTTGATTTCTACACCAAAATTACAAATACAATGCCCCCTCGATATAACATGGTTCGATGCACAGCAGATTCAGATATAAGGCGGAGTCAGATGTGGATCTCATTTATTTTTTTCATTATTTCCCTGTACTATCATATAAGGTGGGTACTATAACACGGGGTGTTTGTCATGGACCCCAACTTCAGCGTTATATTGAGGGGACACTGTATATATCTGGTATACAAAAGAAGTTGACACTTTAATATATTTAAATATTTCAAATTGCTGAGATTAATGTAATCATTATTCTTTGTCTGCAAATTAGTAGGATACAGATTTAATGTAATTATTTATCCATTAAATATTTATTTTTGTTATGAAATATCATAAAAAGCATTTAATCAAATGACTATGACTTAAGATTATATAGAAGCAGAATTATGATATAATAATAAGCTTTGTTGTCAGCATGACATGAAAGTTTGCGTATGAGGCATCTGCAACTCCTTGGTTAGTATTCAGACTTGTATCAGTATATTTGTAGTCTGGGATTGAAAGAGATCAAAACAAAGCAGTACAATCCATGAACAACCGAAATGAAAGCAATACATTCGATCAACTCACCCATGTAGCCTGTGTCCCACATCGTACCTTGAAAATATAACATTGAAATTGAATATACAAGTTGTCAGGTAAACGTCATGTTCATATCAGCAAAATACCATCATCAGTGCATGTGTAATCACCAAATAATTATTTTTTCATGTGAACATACTAAAAGTAGCAGGGCTCTAGACTAACATATGTCCGACACACAAGGGCAAGTTAAACTGCACTGCAGGCAACATGATTCTTTCTTAGAATACTGTATAACACCTTTGGTGCCTTAGCAACTTGCCCTGACTAGCCTGTAGGCAAGTAACAAAAAATCACCTTATTTTATTCACATGAATGTAAGAGAATTAAAGTGCAACATCATTGTAACCAAAAAAAAAAATCTAAAACATTAACATGATTAAGTCATAGTCTATCAGTACCTACGATCTTAAGAGTATTTTGTAACAGTAACATCATATTGTGTTGATCTGTAAAAAATTCATGTGGAAATACAATTCATATTAATGTCATATACCACACTAACCTATATTTAATATTAATATATAGCATGATTTATATGCAGAAGATGACGACAGATCAGATCAGGGTCACCATGGTTGAATTATTTTCTGATTGAAAAAAAACCATGTACATGTTTAACTATCTATATATATTTTTTAAATAGTTTTGCAATGGGCATAATAGTCGCTTTCTAGAATCTTTCACTAACATCATGACTTGTCAGTTTTAGGGCAGGATGAAACCTGCAACATCTGTAGTGCTGAATGTTGCAGTAAACCTGCGAGCACCGGCTGGTACTGACAGACCAAGGATGCCATGAACTCCTAAGACATTTGTCACATGACTGGAAAATCCAAGTACCAACAGTATAATAAAGCTAAAGCACATTTTTTTTAAATCTTATTAAATTTTAACTTTTATACATGGATTCTACTATTTTGTATTCTCAAGACCTTGGAATCCACACTTACAAATAGTCTTTACTACAAATCCGTCATGATGATCAATTAAAAAAAACAAAAACAAAAAAAAACATTGTACATTTTTAACTAGCCTCCATAGATCTCACTGGAGAATCCCTAAGGGGAGGACCCCATATGTTTTACACGCAGGCGTATAGTAGGGGAAGTCACTAGAAGAGGAATAGTCACAGATTTGCTATTTACAGTACAAAATAGGCCATCAAGGACTTTGGAACATCTGCTGTATAAACAGTCCTCACATGAACTCCTTGCAATTTGGCATTGTTTTTGTCCTGACTGTGTTACTGGTGGAACCATAATCTGACGTTCTCATGTGCACGAACCAACAACTTCAGTGGACTCGGATTCGATCAATATCAAAATAACCAATAATTAGGTCACCCATTTTTCATTCTTCCAGGTTCTGACATAGTTCCATGTTAAAGAGCGAGCCCAAAATTAAATACATGCCACTTTTTTCTTTCTAAAAATAGATTTGATTATTATCTTCTCAAAAATATACAATTTAACATGATTTATTTTAGTTATTTGTATTTTTGAGGTTTACAAGTAAGAAATGTTCTATCCATGAAATTAAAACATATATTATTTATCTCCCTTAACATTGGGTACTGCAAAGCTTTGTATGCTCCAATTTGACTAATAATTTGACGAATTCTCTCTAATATAGTCTACATCACTCAGATAACACACAGAACTTAGTACATCAAGTGAACAGCCAATGAAGCATTGCATTAACAGTTCATCATAGGTACATAGCTCCAAGGGGAAGTCACTCCCAGAACTGTTATTTGTTTCAAAATTAATCAGTGCTAATATTCTCAAGAAAATTAAGTTCTATCTAGCATGTATCCAGTTGTAATCTTTACCTTACACCCGTATACCAACAGCCTGAACAGACATGGACTAACAGAATGCCGCTAGATCAGTTGATCAAGGTAAGCAATACAACTCCAAAATCGCTTATGAACTCACACTTGGAGATGGATCATTAAATCATCAGTTGGAAATGCTGGTTTCTATCCATCCTGTGTAATAAATCGGGCAATGGAAATTTTGTACAAGAATCTGAATCCATGCTGTTGCTAGGCAGATCTATCGAACAAACCCTCGTGGTACCCAAACAACAAAAACAACAAGCAATGGCCGTTTTTTATGTCTCTAGTTGGCACGTTTTCAGTTATCAGCGCTATTTTACCGTTTTCTTTATAAAATAATATTTCTAATTCAATTTGGTATCAAATATGCTGTGTACATACTCATATTGAACTAAAACCCTATTTATTTTCAATTTGAAATGGTTATACTAAATTATTATGGCCTTACCCTTTAAGATGATTATGTCAAATCAAAAACAAATTACTCTATAATACAACATAATAATTTAAATCAACTCATGAATAGACTAATAATAATACAAATAAAATGCAACAAAGTAAACAATGGATTTATTCAACAAATTTACATATTTAGTTTGTGATTTCATACATTTTACTTGTACAAGCTCTTAATTTATATATTTATTTAAAAGTTAATGCACTTAATAAACTTAAGCTCTTTATATAAAAGGATGAACACATCCAACAATTTGAATCATATATCACAACTAGGACCATGATAAAATATAGACTGCATATGATTCATATTAATATAAAAAATAATTACCTCACACATCTTTCATAAAATGTATTGAGCATTATAAAGTTATATAATCAAACAATGCTTGTTGTATTAGTTTCAAAACAGTTTGATCTTTGCACTAAAACCTTTGTTAGCCCATTAATCAGAATACTATGTTCTACTTATGATCCTCTAGTTCATCTACTAAAAATATTAGTTTGAAATAGATACCAACATAAAATACATACCAATTTGAAATACATATGTGGCCAATTAATAGTCCTGTATTTGGTTGTCAAACAACATAAAGGAAAAGAACAAGCTGGTATTGTCATGAGGTGTAATGAGATAAAATATGTCACATTGCTACCACAAGTTTAATCGTGAGATTAATAGTTCAGAATGATGACTCATAAATAGTACTGAAGTGAACACAAAACCAATCATTAGACGTTAAAGGCATACAATCACAGTTGGTTGACCTAGATAATGGTGAAACAAATGTCTGTTCGCGAATACTATTTACATTTGATTTGTACACCCAAAAGTTGCTATTTACTGATGTACTTGTTCCCCAACACTTGATAGTTATAATAAATTTCATATCTTCTATGAATTAGTGCGACAGACTATTAATTATCTTGTCTTTGATGCATCAACTGATTTTATAGGAAAGTGATTGAACGTAGCTGTAATGCTATTCTTTCATTAAACCACTTTTGAGTTCACTCCCTTTGCATTAATATAATGAAGCAAAACACATTCCGGATGATGACCGCTAGCTTGTACATTCGACTCAAC
Organism: Lepetodrilus ovalis; assembly: GCA_032361185.1. NCBI lineage: Eukaryota > Metazoa > Mollusca > Gastropoda > Lepetellida > Lepetodrilidae > Lepetodrilus > Lepetodrilus ovalis. The sequence continues at coordinate 7,335 of JAUTBQ010174478.1, forward strand.
CTTTCGTGCAGTTGTACGTTATGTATAGTGGAATGTTCCATCTACCACACAGCGGTGGACAGGTTTTAGGGAGTACAAACATGATTTTATGTATGTCAAGTGAATGTACTTTGCAGTTGTACCTAAGAACTAGCCCAAAACAACCATAAATATCTGTGATATCTTAACTGTATCCAAGCTAGATTAATAAAAATCTTTGCACTTCCAATAGCCCCCAGGATGAAAACGGTTAAGATTATCAGAGGTTTTGCATCAATGTACTTCAATACTACAATCTACATTGGATAAAATGTATCATTAGTAGTTGTTGCCCAATCTTCCAAGCATTACTGATATTATTAGTATGATTATGACCAAATAAGATTATGAGAAAGGTAATAAGAATATCATATAGACTTATTTTGTAAAATAGCATTGGCATATCCATAATGATACATGAAATTTTTAAATTTAGTATCCTCCAATTGCATTTAGAAACAAGATAATTCTGTATGCCATGTTTTACCTTCCTTTCTGTTGGTGGCACCAAGAGTTGTCATGTGAAACTATTATTGTAATTAATGGAGTAGCATTTAGGTTACAACTCGCAAAATGGGTGTGAGGGGTGAAAGTGGATCATTAACCTTCTATCTGCTATGGGAAGCCAAAAGTGCCATACTACAACTATAAATAGAGGATATAACTTGAGTGATGATTTAATATTGAATTTATTAAATGAGTTGGTAAAACTGATATTGTGCGAGGCTTCCATTGTTCGATATATAAATCATTTTCTAACTAGACTTGACAAATCTGGTGCCATACCGTATGCATACTTCTTCCAATGTGCCTGCAAGTTCTAAAAGAGTACCTGGAGCCCGTAGATATTAGTGTAAATTGTTTGGTGTTAAAATAAAGTAAAACTAACTTTAAATGTCTAAAATGCTACAGGCCCTTAATTAATTTTGTTGAGTTCAATGTCTTAATGTGAATAAACATGATTTTGTCTTAACATTTAGTTAACCATCTTTAGGCACGGATCATTACAATGACTACTCGCTGTATCTCCCTCTATCTCTGTATATGTACTACGGACATCTATATGTACCTATGTACTACAGATGTGATGCCAAATGAAACAATGGTAAAGAATAGACAGCAAATGATCCCAAAAGCTCACCCAATGTCCTTTGGTCCATGCAATAAAGTGTTTTTGCATTGTATTATTACATAACATTTAGACATTTTCTTTACCATTTTTTTTTTTTTTTTCCTAAGGTGAAATCTAAACTGATAGTTTTCTTTTAGTATCAAAGATCTGGTGGATCTAGACAAATGAGATGATACAAATGTCGCTTTCCGTTGGTCTGCCATGAATGATATTAAAAACCCCTGATACAGATCTATAGACAATCCACTGACATACCAAATACCCATTCAAGCATGGTTCCCTTGATTAAGAATCAATTCAAATGTCAATGGTAAAATATTTCATTTAATCTTATACCACTTCTAACTCTGTGATTATGGAAGGTAATATAAGAATGAGTAATTAAATTACAGTAGAAACGATAATGAAGACAATTTTTGTAGGTTATGTCTTTTTTTATGTGAGCATTATGTCGACAATTGCCTGATAAAAGATTAAATTAGTTGGACAATGCGTTAATGTAACCCAAGTATTACGAAGTCATTATTGCTTTGTTTTTCGTTAACCACTGTTGTCAGTTAAAGGCATTGTCACAGGAGTATTATACACACACATTGACTATCAGTAATTAGAATCACGCAGACAGCTCCGTACTTCAAGTGCCTATTTTCTAATCTTAGAAGAAATACTTCTCGAAACAATGGCGCACTTCCAAATGAACAGTTGTTTGTTATTCAATATTCACGGTGGAAATAATAACCATTTTATTTCCAATTACAATAGTGTTGACTAACAGTACGTTTTTAATTAAATGTCAAATTGGGTTGAAAGTAGAATGTCTCTTTTTATCTCATATTTTGACAAAACTATTAAAGGCATAAATTCACAGAATTCAATGAGCACGTAACTGTAACTTCAATCTTAGTGGTGGTGTCATCTATGGCTAAGGCTGGAGTTAGTTACCTTAGCGTTACTTTGGTTTGTACAGGAGAGCACAGCATATTTACCAACATTGCAGACAGTTTTCTTATTAACCTATATCTAAATTAACTGGTCTAATTGAAATCAATTTACTTCAGGCGATTGGCGTATTTGAATTCAATTACAAGGATGATGGACATTGAATGAAAAGTACAATCTATGAAATGATGGACAGCCAGAAATGATAAAATGCAAAGTGATGTATGTTTAACTTGGGCGATTGACATTTCTTCTGTAAACATACAGAGAGATGTTTATTATTAAAAAAAATCAAGAAGTGGGAGTGAATAAACTTTTCTTATTACAAAAGTTTTGCTAGTAAGAAATGTAGGATTTTGGTTAAGGAGATAAATTGATGGGTTGGGCCTTATGGGTATACAACTGGTCAAACAGCTTGCTATTGGACATAGGTTCAATGATAATTAATAAGATGGTTACTAGTAGGCACATCTGAGCTCTAGGTTGGGAGGGTTAGCTATAACCCTTGTCCAAAAGATGATGAAAGCATTGTTTAATGTTTTATTTAAAAAATAATTTCATAATATATTTTTTTTCAATGGTCTTGTCATTACAATTCTGTTTCTAAATGGTAATTTTACCCAATTTCATTTTTTTAATGTAAACAATTATTCCAACATATTTAACAAGTATGAAGTTAAGTATAAAAAGTGTGTTCAATAAAAGCAAATAGAATGACATGAGTTTATAACCTTACAGTTAGCCATGGCTTATATTTTGTGATAGGTGTTTGGAATAATCAATTAGACATGTTATGACTTTAGGGCTAATGATGTAGAATGGCTTTAAGTATGACTCCTTGGTTGGATGCAGAATTGGTAGATATAGGTAATGACTTATGAATTTGATGCAGAATGACTAGATGTATAGGTTATGACTGTAGGGCTAATGATGTTGAATTCCAATGAGGACAATATTAGACACAGCACAATATTTGAGTAAATGCCTTTCGTTGATCCACATTGAGGGGAATTCGATCTAGCAGTTACATGTTCCAAAGACCAGATAATTAGAGCTATGTTCTTTTTGTTCATATAAAATGTGAAATTGGTTATAACTATCAATAGTTGGGAATAAGTACATCAATATATAACAACTTTTAGGTGGATAAATCAAACATAAGTATATCCAGATAGAAATGTGTTCATTATATAGGCCAACACTCTGTGATAGTATGCTTTTAGAGTATGACTTCTGGATTTGATGCAGAATCGGTAAATATAGGTACCGTAATGATTTCTGGATTTGATGCAGAATGGGTAGGTATAGGTAATGACCTGGATTTGATGCAGAATGGGTAGGTATAGGTAATGACCTGGATTTGATGCAGAATGGGTAGATATAGGTAATGATTTCTGGATTTGATGCAGAATGGGTAGATATAGTGATTATGGAGTTTAACATCACTGTGGGAATCTTTCACCCATTTGCGATGAGGGTAGATATAGATAATGATTTCTGGATTTGATGCAGAATGGGTAGATATAGATAATGATTTCTGGATTTGATGCAGAATGGATAGATATACATGCAGGTTATGACAAGACTAGTGATGTTGAATGGCTAGATATTGAATGGCTAGATAATATCAGATGTTATCATGGTGATGATGATTATGACAATGACAATGATGATAACCATGACTGACAATGCACTATCTTTTACTCTTGTATTATTCATGATAAGGTGGTCTATTGTTCCTATCTTCATTTTTTATGTATTTCTAATAAAGTAAAAAACAACAACATTTTTTAAATAGATATCATGATAAAACTCAATCATCCATATTTCATCCAGTTCTTGGTTTATCAAACATGTCTAGAAATAATCACAGGAAATGTTTTACTGTTATTATACATACTAATACATGTTTTATAGAATTATGACAAATCCTGCTATTTTGAGAATTAGTTTATTGTAATCTGCTTTACTGATTAAATTCATAAAGGTTTTGGATTTATCTATCAAGTTAAGTACAGTTTAAAAAAAAACACCAGAGATTACCCTTGATATTTCCAATGCAATGTCTACACTAAGCTATCAACATTAAGTATTAACTAATTAAATATTATCAGAAGACTAGCTTCATGTCAAAAATTAAATTAACAAATTGAGATTATGGCAATAGATATCTACAGTGAATGTTTGATCATTCTGTGCATGTTTGATCATTCCGTCTTTAAGAGGAGCAGTCCAACAATTGCATAGGTGTGCAGTGTGCACGTAGTTAAAGGGACCAAACTGTTTGTATGTTTTATGTTACGTGTTTATGGCCAGTAAACAAGTTGATTATTTGTTTTACAGATTTTTTTCTCCAAGGGATCCAAAGGTAGTAGTGGGAAGGGAAAAAGAAAACTAATATGAAGTTAGAATAAAAATGTGCAAGTCTATTCTTATATATTTTTTAAACTGTAAATCTTAAAACAGTATATTTGCTCTTGAAAGTATACAATATATTTCATTTTAAACCTTTAAATACAAACTTTAAACTAATGTGATAAGTTGACAAAAATGATCTCATTAGATACATTAATGGTATCTTCTAGTACAGAAAATCAAGTTTTTGATGATTGTCAGCTTGCCAACATTTTCATTAAAAGAATCCATATAAAAAGGAAATCAATTATTTTGGACTTACTTTCTTTTAAAACTATACCAAAAGATATTTCTTTTTAAAACAAACATTATCCCACAGGAAATATCTTTTAACCAATGGACTCTTTGGATATATACCTAAACCATGCAAACTGATTGGTGTCAAAGTCCCTTTAAATTTAATGAAGATTTAAGAGTGTTATAGTGCCCTTAAATTAATTGAAAATGGAGTTGAAAAAGTTCAACTGCCATTGAAATGTACTCAGAATAGGTCAGCCAACAAACAATCAGAATTAGCTCGCAAAAGTGATAGTATGTCTTTAATTGAACAATTCCACTATCCGCTGGGCTAGCCCTGCACCCACTGTGCTATATGATTAGTGGAAGCTGAGTTTAATTCCAACAAGGACTGATAAAACACTCTCCTGTGGCCCAGACCAGTGGGTAATTACTTAACAATCTTTGTAAAAAAATTTCATATCTATTTGGGTTTTTTCTCTCACAAAAGTACCATACAGTTATTTCTTGATCTCGCCATTATATGCATTTCAAAATTAGATCCAAATTAATTAGATACAATGTATTTGAAGGTAGCTTATAATATCACAAGCAAATAAGCAACATGTTTGAAAGAGAGTACGTTATTACATGTGTGATAATTCATAAATGTTTAATAAAGATATTATATAAATATTATTTTATTATATAATGGTCAATAGAAAACAAAATATCATCTTTAGGATAAATTTGTAAAGTTTTAATCATTAAACATGTACACACACACACACACACACACACACACACATACACACTCTCTCACACACACACACACACACACACACACACACACACACTATCATTAAATTACATTTTAAAAGTTTGAATCTGGATACGGTTGGTTAAAAATTTGAAACATAAATGACAGCAAAATCAATAACAAACATTCTTACTACATGTACAGGTATATCAAACAGAAGAAGATTAAACCATGTACTAAATTTAGCATTGACATTGCAATACAATTAGTATTTCAATATTTTAAAAACTAAAAGTTTGCTTATTTTCATACTATATAATTTTGTTGTTGTGTCTCATTACAAATCTGCAAAACAAATAATCAAGTTGGTTTTGCCTAATTACGAAACCTAAAAAGATCCGCCCTCTATATATTAGCCCAAGGTGTATATTTATTTATTATTAGCTGCATTAAGTGTTATTTCAAAACAGTTATGACATATTCTTCAAGAAAGTATTGATGATGTTCATTCTGTAGATTACCACCAATAGATATCAAAAGTATTAACCTATCATTGACGTATTCATTTGCATACAACACTCATTTATTAAAAATTTAATTTAAAAAAAAAGAAAAGAAAACCAAGTAAGTAGTCAGGAAACTAGTATTCAAAGTTTTAAGAAGTATCTCTACATGATATAATACACTATCAAGTTTTCTTCCACGTCTCCATGCACTTTTAAGCAAATAAGTGAGATAAATAGAATCAAATATATCTCAAACTGAATTCAAGGAATGACCCATAATTTGTGGTACTAAATAAATACATGGAGTTAAGGACAAGATCAAATGTCTCTGAGTAACAAGCTGGATGGCGTAGGCTGTCAATCGCAATTTAAAAATCAATTGGCAAGATGCTTTGACCATATAAATATGCAGGGAAGTGATAGAAATCATTGAGATATTCCATCGTTATATCTAATAAAGTCAGTATTACATGAAACAAATGGAAACTTATAGATACAGTAAAACTTTATAGTCATTTATGAAATAATATCTGTTCAAATATAAAATTGCTGTTTATGCTGAAAAGATACTGTGGAAATATTTATAAAACTTATAAAATTTTGATTATTTATATTTAATTCAAATTTTATTAAATTTAAGGCAATTGTAAGTGTGTATTTGGGATAAAATCTTAAATTTATTACAAATTAATTCCTATGGAATCGTAAGATGAAACAAGAAAATTCTGTCTCCTAGTTCTGTTTCTTCTATTTCACTGCTGCGTTGTCATTAAGTTTAAAATACGTCTCTGAATGGAATGTCAACCAATGACAAGTGCAGAGCGAACAAGAAAACACGACTTCTTTCAAAAATGTTCTAAAAAGTATGGAAACAAAACATCGGTCATATTGAAAGAACATGGACTTGCAAGAAAACCACCTTTACAGGTAACAAACACCATGTGAGCAATAAAATAGATATTAATCTTCAAAAATTTCACACCAAAAAAATGTGAATAAATAAAATTTAAAAAAATTTAAATGTTCATACCTCCTGCATCTTGAAAGTCCTGGTAATAGTAGCCGATGTTTTCATACATCCCGATATAGTTACTCGTCTCAACAGACAGAGGGAAACTTTGGCAAGCAGGAGTCGATGTCGTAGGTTTAACGACAACAGCCGAGCGCTACAGCTAGAGAGCTAGCACTGTCGCCAGACTGTTACTGGTGAAAGGCTCTTCGCGTATTGATCACTAAAACACTGTTTAAAAATGCTCACTACGACCCTGTGCGGCACACTGCATGAATTTTAATCAATACTTGTACAGGTTGGAATGAAGAGCGGGGCACAAACGTGGAAAGTGAGCAAAAGCAGATCTTCTCCATGTTCAGGCTTTTCTGTCATACAGGAATGTTCTCAACTGCAAATTTCTTTTCCAGATTTTTATTTGTTCATTCCCTATAAATAATGCAGAAATTTCATTGGAATCACGAAGACAAGGTAAAATGGTTTGGGTGGACGTTGAAGAATACTGGGATGTTAGCGCAGAATTGCCGAACATTCCTTAAAATATTTAGGTTGATAAAAAGCATTTTAGCTCCATTGACTGTAGGTCTTGTCATACTCATGTGAAGGTAATGAACGTCCAAAAGTTGTAATGGAAGTGATAGCTGGATGGTGTTGGACAACCTTTTGAAATATTAATTTTTCTGGCACTTTTATGGCCACACCTTATCAAGCATATCCTCTGTGATCAGTGATAATCAGATATACCTTTAGAGGTTTTCACTTAAATACATGTATATCTAGAAATATACAGTAGAAAAGGAAATGCCATTATAGTTTAAAACAGTATCAATTTAGGAGGGAATAAAAGAAAAGGATGAGAGAAATTTTATTATATTTATTTATTGATATATTGTTTTTTTAATTTGATATAGAACAAAATAATTATTTTAATGCCCATAATTAAACTGTGTTATAATTTTAACTGGCTGTTGTGTTGTACTGTGCTTGACTCTGTAAGATTAATCCTTATTCATTGTAGATTAATCCCAATAACAGCTCTCTAGGGCATTCTATTAATTTCCATTTCAGATACAATATGTATAAGAATACTTATGTGAAAATGTCATATTTGATATGTTGTTATTATTGTGCTGTAATAAAATACAAATAATATAAATATGCACTTCTTCAGATATTTTGGATACTATACACTAAATTAAATTCACTAACTGCGAAAGTTGAGACTGCTAGTTTTGTTCTTATTATTTATAGATTGTTATTATGACAAAATGGCTTAATGTGCTAAAATTGTCCTTGAAAGTACAAATTGTTCTAAAAATGGTATTTATTACTGGTCATATGTGGGGTTATTAATAAGGATTACCACTACACTGAATGGTGAGATTACAGCGCAGCATGACTGAATGAGCCAACTGCAGGATTCTCTTACAATTCTACTGCAGACTTTAACAATGATCGTGGAAATACAATCACATTGGGGAAGAGCTGTAGGCAAGATACAAATATTGCGTGACTAAAAAAAAATACAGATTGCTAATGACATATTGGCAACATTTGGCTGAATTATTGGTGAAACAATATGCACATGTTTGCATGAAAACAAATTTTATATTCTGTTTCAGCATATTTTTTTATACCAAAAAATCTCATTTAAACAAACAACTGGTTTCTACATTTTAAGTGAAAATAGCAAATGGTCGATTCCACACAGCAGATGTGACAAAGTTGATGTACTCTAATACAAGTAGATATAAATGAACATAGATATATTTTAATAAATTCAGTGAAATATATGACCAACATTCTGTAAACTACGTTTCAATGTTTCAATATATACTTTACATAATATATAGATATTCTTATCGATCACAATAAACCTGTATATATCAATCACTTAGTGATATCTTAATCCATGTATGTCACTCAAACTTAATGATGACAGTAGCTTTCTGACTGGAAATTCGCAACAATTAAGAGTTGTCTCCCATCTTTGTTAAACATTGCAATGTTACATGTTGCTGCTTACAAGTGCTTTCAAGTTTATTTCAAACAGAACATGGTATATGGTAGGACAAAATCTGTAACACCCATAGGACACAGTGTTGCAGAAACCCTGCTAGAACTGACTAGTTATACTGATGATATACGCAATGCAATAGTGCAGATGTCACATTTTAATTTCATGTAAGCACTGGAGAGTAAATCCACATGGACTGATGACAAGACACCAAGACATTTGTCTCTGAAGTCTGATGATCTTATAGTTATACTGACAATACAGCTTTTTCTAATTTCATGTTAACTATTTAGTATCGTTTGTGCAGGGGTACTCTTGCCCAAACTTTCTGCTACTCATCTAGGCTGGCATCCCATGTGTGTGCACCTCTCAAAGCTAGATCACATTTCACATACAATGTCCCCTCGATATAATGCTGAATTTGGGGTCCATGACATACCAGCCTTATATAATAGTACAGGTAAATAACAAAAAATAAAAATGGGATCCACATCTGACCCAACCTTATATCCGAATCCGCTCTGTATCAAACAATGTTATATCGATGGGACCCTGTATATACGATCTTAAGTAATACATTACAATTTTACAATGCTATAGTAATCATTATCATCATCATCATCATCATCATCATCATAATAATATAACAAAAATAATCATCATTACAACCATTAACATCATGACCACTCTAGTGAGTTTTCCTATCAGTTCCACATCATTATCATACCAATCTGGCTCATCTTTTAAAGTATGTAAACATATTTTATTCAAGAAGAAATGTATAGGTTACAAATTATAACAACTTAATGAAAAACGCTCCAAGAGGAAGAAAAGTTTCAGACCGGGAGAGAAGTAGAGAGATTGAGAAAATATAACAAGAAATAATGTACATCTGTGCATCAGCAAATTATCCTTAGCCTTCTCCATAATAATAATCATCATCATCATCATCATCATCATCATCATCACAACAAAAATATCACATCATGAACAGTCCTAATTTTCACATCATAATCGTTGCTATTATGATCACCATCATCATTGTCATCTTCTTCATCATCATGATCAGCACCAGCTATGACATCCTTTGATGTTGTCACCAGTGTCTGTCCTTATTAATCATACATGATACCTAGAAACACTAAGTACATTTCAGTTCCTTTCATATCAGAATATCAGAAGCACAGATCGACGATACACGATATTCCCATTATGCTTACATAAAGAGACCACTCCCTTTGCATGAAATAATTCATATTTTGTTTCAGATTATCTCGTAGGTCTCGTAATTAACATATATTCAGAAGCTGCCACTTAGGTGTACTTTTATGTGTGTGTTCCTTTACAAAGAACGATGGAAGTCTATTGTCTGTGTATCGTGGCGATTCGGGGGTCTATTGTTTTGAGTTCTATGGAGTACGTGGATGTCTATTGTCCGTGTATCGTGGAGACGTGGAGGAAGTCTATTGTCGGTGTATCGTGGAGATGGTTTATACCTAGAGTTAATTGAGCTCCGGCATCGGGTAGATCAAAGACGTTAATAACGATATCACTGAGATCTGATGTCATGCTGTATCTACTGCCATTGTTCTAGCCGGATTGTAATGCCGTTATTACTAAACTCTTCCAGGATTGAAGTCCCGGTAATCACTTGATAATCGGAAATCGATGCCGTAACATGTCTCTTTCTTGTATGTACCTTAAGCCCAACTGTTTATCCTCGTGTTTGATATTGTGTATATACCTATATATTATATGCAGAGACGGTAGGTAAATTAAGCAGTAAATTTAAGTTTTCTGTAGATGTAAGGGCCGCCCTATGTTTTATGTTTTTCACTGTAATTATCTCTATGCTCTTCGACACGGTAGTCCACTGTTTCCACGTTTTTATCTGATCCTGAACTTTTCAATAGCAGTACGTATTAGCATCCGTCAAAGAGCAGGCATCGAGTGAGCCCCATGATAACTGTATTTATCTATGACGAATGTATCATAATGAAATTGTGTCTGACAGTAGATGGGATAATAGATATGCGAGTAACCGTCTACGGAGGATGTAATTAAATATTATTAACTCAACTTGACATTGGACGGGTCTCTTCCTCCAACAACATCCGTCTGTTTGCCTGTTAGCGGGTTTGCCTGTTAGCAGGTTTGCCTGTTAGCGGGTTTGCCTGTTAGCGGGTTCATGTTAACCCTCTTATCAGTTACTGGCAGAAATACAGACTCAGATGGAACATGTAGGTGGTCTGGGTGGTATTTCAGTGGTATTCTGTGTGGTGTAACTGTAACTGCAGGTGTCTCTCTCGTCATGTTCTTGCAGTAGAACCATCATCATTTTAGGTGCTTTTGTTCGTTTTACCAGTTTTCATGTATTTTTATTTAGCTGTAATTGAAGCTAAAGTATTTTAACTTCCGTGTATCTGGTGATGTGGAGAACGGCTACTCAGGTGGTAAGTAGTGGCAGTACAATGGCAGGGTACTTCTAGAACAGTATACCAGATTTCGCATACGTCGGTTTCTTGTGTGGGAGGCGAAGATCATTCAATGTTAGGTAACCATCACTGAATTCTGACAGTTGTGGTAAAAACTAGAATTGCAGAATCATTCTTAGGATAGTATGTCTAAAAAAAAAGGTAGACTGATTTTGTCTTTTAAAGAATTATTTTTTTAAAAGACTGATTTTCAAGGTTACATCAGAATCATAAGTATAATGTTTTGCATGAAATTCTTCAAGAATAGCCTTGTTATTAATGTGTTTGGGTATTTCTTTTGTGTCTTACAAGTCAATTGAACAGAAACAATGTTTTCCACATATATGTTATTGATGGACATGAATGTCAATGATTAATAAGCTAAAGTGATTTCCATAGACATTTCCTTTGGTGAGGTAAAAGGTGATCTGAGAGACGGTTTTCCTAAATGACGTCCTTGTGACAGTTGGGCATGTTGCCCTCCCTGCTTCAAAGTTGAATATCAAAGGATTTTGTTATATGTCTGTTGACTTTCCGTCTGGTTGTTACCTTAAGGTCATTGGTTACATCCAGTCCATTGATTCCAAGCAAATTCATTCTGCAATTACGACCATCGAGGGACTTCACTACTGTAATGGTCAGGGCTAGTTTCTGTAATGGTCCTGACTAGTTTTGCAATTCATTTACTTCCCACCTACATACAAGGCAATGACACATACCAACTATCCAGGAGGCAATACTTACTTACTTACTTACTTACTTACTTATTCTAACTTGTCACAGGGGCAGGTGGTAGTGCATTGGTAGAACATTTGGACTTGGGAGCCAGAGAATCCGGGGTTACTGCAACACTCAACACTACTGATGTTGCAGGTTTCCTCCTGTCCACAAACTGACAAGCCGTGATATGAGTAAAAGAATCTTGAAAGCGGCTCTATCTCCCCAATTATTAATAATAATAAATAAAAACTTACGTTGGAAACACTTACAGAATAGACACAGCCTATTGTTACAATTAATTTGGTTCTGATGACATGCCAACTATATAGAAGACAGTTTTTACTTACATCGAAGGACATACAGAATAAATTCACATTTAACTACAGTCAACTCCCGTTTATTCGAACGGTTGCGTTCCCGGTAGAATCGTGCAAATAACTGAACTTCCGGATGTCTGAATCATTTTACATAGGAAGACTGATATATGGTTCCCAGTAAAAACCATGCTGATAGTGAGGGAACCAGTTATCCGAAGTTCGGATAAACTGGGGTCCACTGTACAATAAATTCAGTTCCAATAACATGTACAGTATTACAACTATCCAGACGACAGTAATTTCTTACATTGGAGAAAACGTAGAGAATACACGCACCCTATATTACAATTATTTCAGTTCCGATGACATGCACCAACTCCCCAGCATGCACTACTTACTTACATCTCAGTAAACATAGAGAATACACACACCCTATATTACAATAAATTCACTCCTGCCACACTGATCGAGCATGAATTTCTGTGTACTGTCATGCAAAGATTTCTCCTTATTTATAATGATTGACTCGGACTTCAGACAAATCTAGAGAGCGAGAGCTACAGACAAATTACATACAGTCTGGTTGGACAGATTTCTGGTGGGTAGGGGGACTGTAGGTTAACCTGCGATGTTTCTGTCGGTGATTGGCAGGGCACGCGGTCCCAGTGTTGCCAGTCTGGGAGATCTATCATTATCGCAGGAGCTGAGTAGCTGATGCATCCTAGCCGTCTGCTTCTTTTTCTCTTTGCCGGTGGAACATGTTCTGAAGCAATATTTTGTCAAAGTGGATTCGTAAAATAAATTGTGGAATTTCTTTTCTCATTTTTTTCTCTCTCTCTCTCTCTCTCTCTCTCTCTCTCTCTCTCTCTCTCTCTCTCTATCGCTTTCTCTCTCTCTCTCCAGAGGAATAATTGCTTATCTCTGAGTACATGCATTGAATACACTCCCTGTAGTATAATTAATTTTGTTCCGATGACATGCACCAATTATTAAGGAGAAAATTTACATTATTTGACAAATTTTATATAAGGATTCATAGTTTTTACAATTACATGAATATGTATTGATCTGCAGTTTGCATTGCTAGTGGTTTGTTGGTTTAAAACCCAAAGTACTAATAAAAACATCTTGCTCTACAGTTTTATATAAGGATTCAGATACCATGTTTCCGAAGCCTACATAACGACGGTCCCAGAGGTGTCATGTAGTGTACATAAGGACAACATTTTTACTCTTTCGGAAACATAAAAATGTCCTTCACATTAGCTTAATTATGTCAGTGCGTACAATAATAGCTTTGGGAACATCGTCCCAGGGTACTAGCTTTGGGAACATAGTCCCAGGGTAGCTTTGGGAACATAGTCCAAGGATAGCTTTGTGAACATAGTCCAAGGGTAGCTTTGGGAACATAGTCAAAGGGTAGCTTTGGGAACATAGTACCAGGGTAGCTTTGGGAACATAGTCAAAGGGTAGCTTTGGGAACATAGTACCAGGGTAGCTTTGGGAACATGGCCCAAGAACGGTTAGACTATGTCTTATCTACATGAAGACAAGTACCCATTATTATCCAGCAATTTGCATTATGTACTTTATTGGTATTAAACTCAAAGTCCCTAATGTAAATGTATTGCTCTTTAAATTTCCCTACCAATCTTTTTAGGTATTTCATTGAGATTACCGTTTATCAAGCATGGAGGTAACAAAATGTGCAACAGCTTGACTTCATACCACACTGTAGAGTTATTTTACAGAACTGTCTCGATTTAGGATTATTCGGTTGATCTCGTATCTGACAATTCCATCAATACTGGAGGTGTGCATGTGATGTTCAGGGAACGGATAGGTCTTGACTGAACGTTAACACAACACCAGTCTTCATGCAAGTGCATGTCTGTCACTGTTACCCTCTATTACTGCAATCTCTCACAATGATTTGTTTTATCGTTTATATTTTAAAAAAACCATGAAGGTTTCCGTTTGAGATAGAGCATACAAATATTTTAGTATCAGATCCACCAACTATCTTGGCTAGCTAATTGGACACTTGTAATAACAATGTAATAATTCAGACATGACAAAGTGTGTTTGTGGTAATTTAACTGAGGCAAGCTGCTTATTTTGATTGGTAATTTCTTCCATAGGTATTTTAGGATGTATATTTATCATTATTATCTATGTGTTTATTCACTGGTAAGAGATGGAGTAAAAAAAAATATATATACAAGATTTTAAATAATCTTGTTCATTGTATATGGGTGAGATACACCTACAGTGATGTAAATCAATAAATGCATAAATACATAAATAAATAAATAAATAAATAAATAAATAAACAAATTTTGGTTACTGATTTTTGTCTTTCTCATTATTTTTACAGAAAAGCAATTGCCAAGAGTACCTTCAGCCATACGAACTCCCTTCATCCAAGTCACGCCGAATATGGGTACACCAAGAGAGAGCTGCGGTCCACGGTGGATTGGACGGTAGGTTTGGGGCGCCACCTGGTGTGGGAGTTGACAGATGAATGCTGACACCAAAGAAATAGGCCTCGTTGAATAATACATTAAACGTGGTGCTAGCGACTTGGCGAGTCGTCGGCAATTCTGTGAACGATGTCAAGTTGATCTCACGTTATCGACTTGATCATATTTCGGGATTTATCAAATGTTTCGTAAGCTCACATCTGTGCTATTCCTTTACTAAAATACTTAAAGTTTGGAGGTATGCGATTGGGGTAAATGCAATCATAGTACGAACAACTTCTAAACGTACTGAATCGATCATAAAAACTTCCACGTGGAGATATTACCAGGGAATATTTTTGCCGTATGCAGAGATTTGTAACTTATCATTTGCGAAACTCGTTGTCTAAGACAACAGTACGTTTTTGGTGGCGATCGCCCACGACGATGACCCACAGACGCGACCCACGAGGAACCGAAGGAGACCAACTCTTCGATCTCATCTACAATTAAGACAGGCAGACATTGTGTGTAACGAAGACAGCCAGTGTATCAATCAATCAGATGTATCCCAGTAACATTGAGTAGTCTGCGGACGAGCTAGGTCTTAGCGGATAATCCCAGTCGTATTAGACAAAGAGGAATGCTACATAAAGTATTAACTGATCTGTGGCAAGATTAGTAATCAATATCACTTAAATTTATCATTTTCGCTTGGAAAAAAGTACGTTCCCTTTTATTAAGACAAGAACTGCATGAAAACTGACGGTGATCAATCAAGACGTAATATAATTTATAAAGCAGCACTGAATACACTGAAGGTAACAAATAAGTGGTCATAATAATAGGCAGCAAGGTTAACGGTTATGAGCTCCCAATATGTGAACATCCTCAAGGGAGCCAGTATTGGTGTTCGCTGAATATACCTTTACAACGCAACCATGACAGCATGCACTGTCTGAACAGTAAACCCTCGCTAAGTTGGGATCCGTGGGACGTGGGCCCCTCCCCCTCACATCTAGATTAAGTATAATATAACATCCTAGTAACCGACGATTTGTTAAAAAGAATGTTCGAGTCCCACACGTGGGGGGAGGAAATTGCTGTTACGAGGAGGTTATCCAACGTAAAATACAATACACATTTCATGTGCACTATGTAAGCATGCCTGTTATCTGGCTGGATTGTCACACACATATCCTCTACCATGCACGCTGTGTGAACACGTAGAGGAGCACGTGCTGTTAACACCTGGCTACTGTGACTGTTTCAAAAGACTTGACGATTTTTGGTTTCTTTACTTTTTAGCCTGGATAGCTCAGGTGGTAAAGCATATAGGACTCGTAATCTAGAAGTCTCGAGTTCGGTCCTGACTGTAGTTAAGATATCTTTCAATGTGGGAGTGATGGTACCTTGCAGTTTGAAATGTACAAGTCAAAATAATTTCAAATGATCAATTTCAAAATTGTTCATTCCTGAATGATAATGAACAGAAAACTATACATTCATGAAAAATAATCAACAGATTTCAAATGGACAAAAATGGTGGCTGTATTTTAACAATGAATGACATTACACTGGTCATTGACATTTGTTCAGTTTGGTCGTCTTGGTTCACTATTCCACAATATTGATATAGACTTTGATCTATTGTCTCAGTTAACATGGTGTAGGATGGTATTTTGGTAGCAAAATATTGATCTAGACCAGCCATGTGCTTTTCAACGGAAATATGCATTTGTTTGTGCAGGGAACATCTTCCTGTTTTAATAGTTTTTTTTCCTTTTACAATTTGTCACTGATTGTGTTTGTGTGAAATATACATTGTTTAATTGTATAGGTGTATGCATTAAGTATTATCAGCACTGACCAATATATCGGTCTACGTGTCTAAACAATAATGGGATTGTATTTTGGTAGCAAAATATTTATCTACAGCCATGTGCTAATCGACATACAGGAAACATACTTCATGTTTTAAAAACTGAACAATTTGTTAATTTGATGCAATGTGTCAGTGATTGTCTTTGTGAAATATTGCATTGTTTAATCGTATATAGTAGTGTATGCGTTATGTATAGCCATCCTTTAATATTGACCGATGTGTTGGTCTACATGTATAAATTGTAAAATACTGGCATATTCTATTCTTTGAAATATAAGGAAGTAAAATATTGAAATACAGGAAAATAAAGAAAAGAACAAATTGTGTCCACATCTGACCCCACGGCTATCTGAATCTGTGGTGAATCGAAGTGCGTTATATCAGTATAGAACAGCACAGTTATCATCCATTGTTCATCACTACCATTGTTCTCGCAAATGTGCTGCCACTCTATGTGATATGGGTGTTGCGAGTGTCCCCCTGTGTTAAATTGAAAAGCCATGATATGAGTGAAAATTAATCTTGAAGGTGACTCTGAACAACAAACTCAAAAGTTGCTAAGTTGGGAATTTTTTTGTATCTCAATTAAATTACTCATAAACAACCTCATTATTTACATATAAAAAAAATATGTAGGTAATTAGGTTGTTTATGAGTAATTTAATCGAGATATAAAAAGCATTCCCAATTTTTTCAATTATGCACGAGATCTTTGTAGATTTAACCGACAGTTCCCAGATATAATTAAATACGTATTTTTTTATTCAGTAATTACATTTCTTTTAACAATATGGCTGCAAGCACACGATCCAAATCAATTTTAAGTAATGGATGATAGAACATGTTTTTAACAAAGTTTGACGTACACATTCAGACTCTAATTAAATGCATTATTGGACGTAGACACAGGACAGCCCAAAAGGGTCCTGGAGTCCGAAAAGTTATTCATAAATGCTTCGTAGCAATCGAATAATTTGAAGCGGCAAGTAGACGGGCAAGATATTTATTACATTGAGGGCCTGCAGGGAGCAGTTTGTGGGTCGAGGGTGAGAGCTTGGGCACCATCATGAATCCTTGATAACTTGATCACATCGTTTACAAGATCACTTTGTTACAGCAGAAAGCGCCGATGCCATGGCAGATTGGTGGTGGTTAAAAGGTTAAAAGTCTTCTCCCCCCCACCCCCCCACCCACCAGTTACCCTTGGTTCCTGAGGGAAGAAATATATACC
>JAUTBQ010174479.1:0-11464 GCA_032361185.1 Lepetodrilus ovalis
ATTGATTTTATCGGGTTTTATTGTGATTAAATCCAACTCTATCAAGAGGGAAGTGAAAAAGGTTCGCAACGAACTCGTCCTAAAAAAGCGTATCCCCAAAATCCTAAAATCCTTGGATGAAAAATTGTCATTGCTCAGCCGACATTTGATCGACGTTGAAGAAAACAACCTTGCGATCAAAGAAATCTTAATCGAGTGCCAAAGCATACTTGCCAACATAGCAAACAAGCTCAGTGATGGTGAGATTAAAGACCATTTGAACAAAACGAAAAGCATGATTGAAAAGGCAAAAAACAAGAGAATTGTTTCGCAACCGTCCAAGCACAGAGTGTTTAGAGAATTTTTAGCCAAAATACATCTGTCGCCCTTTATTTATAGAGATAATTTACAATCAATAAAAAATGAGCTCGATCGCATATACAATGATTTGAAGCAAGTGTCCCTATATCAGAAGGAGTTGTAATTATGGTTAATGAAGAAGCAGTATTAGACAAACTCGAGATTGAGACACGTAAAAAAAATATTTCGTGGTCAGTTAACACTATACCTTTGAATCAACCATCAGACGAAAAACAGTTGGGTCGGGTTTATGTTTGTCCTTTTGGTGACGATTTCTTGCGAATTTATAGGTTTGAATACCGTTATTACACTGACGTTGACGAATATACTTGGAGTGAAAGTATTCGGTTAGAACTTGTTGATCGCTCTGGAAATCAGAAGTGGGAGTTTTCAAAAAATAGAAAAATATGGGACATATACAGCCTTGCTCAATACTACTCAGAAAGCATTGATTCTATATTTAATGACTTTCTTGGAAATTAAATCATGTTCATACATGGAAAGTGACCCGGATATAAACAGTTAATAGTTCAAGATTTAATAACATATTGAATATAAACAATAAACATAACAATGGGCTGCAAGGGACAAGCGGGCACGGCGGTTTTCCGGAGTGCAATCTTTCAATTTATCTTTCTTGGTTTTTCCAAGTTCATTGCTGTAAATTCCGCTTGCCCCTGAGCCCGGCCGTTATATTAGAAAGCATACACAATGAACTCTCGATTCGGATATTTCTTATTTGGCCTTGTATTGTTTTTTCCTTCAGCTGTGTCTCTCATGACCGGAACTATAATATACAGCCGTGGTTTTCCAATTTCTCCCCTTGCTAACTACGCATTTGTTTTAAGTGGTTTCGTATTGATATATTTGTCTATTTTCAAACCGAACATATTGATAAGCAATTATAAAAATAGGAAGAGATTGCGTAAAAAATTTCTACCAACAAAAAAGGACAAATGGTTATTCAGTGCATGGAGCATAATTTGGCTATCTGGATTTATATATATATTTGCTAGATACGGCAGTGAGACTTGCTGGGGGGGGCTATTTTTTGGGTTGCCTTTTATACTAATAGCATTTTTTTTACCAATTGCAATATATGATAGTTTTAAATAATGATTCCGAAAAATGAATCCATCGGCATTTAACTATTTTCAATAACCTAAATAAAGAGAAAGTTATTTTTAATATGAAGTGCAAAATTAAGCCAACAACCGGATTAATTATATTAGGATGTCTCCTAATAGTTATTGGCATCTTTGGCTTCAAATCTATTGCTAATACCCCTGATACTGTGAAATCAATCTCAAACTTTCTTTTTAGAGGAGTTTGGTGTATTTCGTTAATTGGAGCAGGAATAGGGATCTTGTTTTTAAAAAATTGGGCTCGAGTATTAACCATTATTCTGATAGTAATAAAAACTGTTCAAATGTCTGCTGGTTCTGCAAAGGACTTACGAACAATGATCAATCTTTCAGCAGAATCTTTTGTAATATGTTTTATAGTCGTCTTAATTGTTTTCGTTATTATTATAGGTAGCTGGAGTATTCATTACCTTTCAAGACCTAAAGTGAAAAAGCTATTTAGATAACATAAAAAAAACAGTAAAAAAATATAACAATTGTTTACAGCAGACCCCAAGCACAGCGATTTTCCACATAAACTTGGTCGATTAGTCACGCTCACAGCTACGAATTGCCTTCATGGGTAATATCGCTTGGGGCGGCTGAAACGGGTCGTTATGCTTTAAAAAAGAAACTCGATGAAAACAAAACAATTACTTGAAGTAGCAGAAAGAAAACTGCTGAAAGTTACAAATAGACCAGAAGTAATAATGTGTGAAGGTAAAGGTATGTATCTCTTCGACACAAATGGTAACGAATATCTTGATTTTATAGGTGGTTGGGCGGTTAACTGCCTTGGCCATTCTCCTGAAATTATAACTAATGTTCTGTCCGAGCAATCAAAAAAACTTGTTAATGCAAGTCCTTCATTTTTTAACTTGCCGATGATCGAATATGCTGATCTTCTGACTGAAAATTGTTGTTTTGAAAGAGTCTTTTTCACATCAACCGGGGCAGAGGCCAATGAAGGGGCTATAAAAATTGCTCGTAAATATGGTGCATTATTCAAAGGTGGTGCATCAGATATCATTACCACCCAATTAGGTTTCCACGGCAGAACTCTCACAACAATGTCTGCAACAGGTAAACCACAATGGGAATCACTATTTGAGCCAAAATCAAAAGGTTTTCAAAAAGCAATTTTCAACGATATTGATTCAATCAAAAATATGGCAACAGAAAATACTTGTGCCATTATGTTTGAACCAATTCAAGGCGAAGGCGGTGTCAATGTTGCAACTAATGATTTCGTCAGTGATATTCGTCATTTTTGCAATCAAGAAAATATTTTGCTCATATTTGATGAAATACAAACGGGTATGGGACGAACTGGTAAATTATTTTGCTATGAACATTATGGCATTGAGCCTGACATTATGACCCTCGGCAAGGGCATAGGTGGTGGGTTTCCTTTGTCCGCAGTATTGGCAAAAGAATCATTAAATATATTCGAACCTGGCGAACAGGGAGGCACTTATACCGGGCAACCCCTTTCAATGGCAGTCGGCAAAGCTGTACTTGAAGAGATATTGAACAAAAAGTTGGTAGAACATTGCCATAGAATGGGTAAACTTATTAAAAAATATCTATCTGAATTGTCGAAAGAATATGAAATTACAAATATAAGAGGAAAAGGGCTATTGATTGCCTTTGATTTATTACATTCTCAAGGGAGCGAAATTGTAAATCAATGTTTACACAAAAAATTAATAATTAACTCCCCAAAAGAAAAATCTATCCGCCTAATTCCCCCGTTGATTGTGGCTGAAAATGAAATTGAAAAGATGGTTTCGATTATTAAAAAATGTCTAAAAAAACAATAGCATAACAATGGTATCGAGAGGGATTTGCGGGCAGCGCGGTTTTTCGAAGTTCAGTCTTACAATCAAACTCACAGGTAATTCAAGTATGGTTGCTGTAAATCCCGCAAACCCCTCATACCGGTCGTTATGCATATGTCCCAAATGGTCTGGTTAATTATTTTGATCCTTGGAATCTCTTATGAAGAGAGCACAATCAAAAAGAATTGCAAAATTTAGAAAACATGAAGACTAAAGAAGGACAACGTACTGATAACATAAGCACTATTTGAAGGCTAAGTTTATTATTATTCTGGCTATTAAATAATTAAATACAAACAAATCGTTATTCCTTATAGAATTGAATTAGAGTGTTATTAGAAATACTTGTATAATTTGTTTTCACTATGAAGTCACCGAAGTAATAATGGACTCGATATATTTATACCTTTTAATATTCGCAGAGAGTTGTTGTGTCGTTTTGGGGTACCTATGGTGTAGATTTGAATGGCAAAAATATAAAATGGGAACAGACTATGGGATTACGGATTGTTTTCGAGCTCTTTTCATTACAGTAATATTCTTTGTCTTAACTCAAGTTTCGGACTTGCGTAACGTATTGTAATAGCGTGGTAATAGCTCTTTTGACAACGAAATGCCGACTGAGTTTCAGTTCAAATTATTACAGTTTTCGGGAAAAACACATCAGATTTCATTTTATCAATAGGCAAACAAAACTGAAATCTGTCTTGTTTTTACTATAATATCAACTAGAAAGGTCAAGTCCGAAACTTGAGGTCTTAACTTTAAGTCATCTAATTAGTATTTTTGACTGAAAAGGAACAAGAGGTAATGGTAAATAAGTAAAATGAGCTCATCCGGTAATTGCGTACCAGAATTTTGTTCGTTAAAGCTGGGAGGTAAAGCCTCTCCTAGCTGGGGTAAGAAAGGTTTTCAGAAAAAAGAGAAGAATTGCATTTTAGTTAAAAATCTGTCTGATACTTTCTAAGTATTTATAAGGATCTCTGTAAACCTACTACGCTAATGCCGAATGAACCTTATGTCTGAAAGAATTTATCTTTTCATTGGTGCTACGTTCATGGCCACTGCTCTCATAGAGTATTTAGTCGGATATGCGTTGCATTCATCCATATTTTCCAGCTTTACCGGGGGGCATTCAATCGTATCTAGAAAGAAAGACCCTGGGCAATTTAAAGAAGCAATATTTTACCATTGTATTATTGGTGCTTTCTTTGTGATAGTCGATTTTCTCTTTGGGTAAATGGGTAATAGTCATATTTCTGTTTCATACATCTTTAGATGTGAGTTACAGTTAAATGGGATATTATAACATTTATTTTGGTGGTACATTTGCTAAATTAACTGCATAACCATGGTATTCAGCTGACCCCAAGCACAACGGGGTGTTAGCGAATATCTCAATAAATAAAACCGTTGTTTTCATGTCCCGGTTAGTCGGTAAATCTGCTCGGGTCAGCTGATACCGGTCGTTATACAATAAAAAATATTGGCCAATATGCTAATTATATTTGATAATGATGGTACAATATGTGACACGCAAAAAGTGGAAGGAAGATGCTATGCTAAGGCAATCAAAGCCGTCCTAAATATTTCTCTTTCAACTCTCGACTGGACAAAATATCCTGAACCAACAAGTTCAGCAATTATTCAAACTCTCCTTAAAGGAACATCAGATGCTAAGAATAAGGAGCAAGCAATCAAAAATGTATTTCTCGATTGTTTAAAAGAGGAAAAGCCAAAATATCCAGGTGATTTTAAACCCATTCAAGGAGTGACTACATTTATCCAAAAGTTGCAAAAATCACCTAAATATTCAATTAGCATTGCCACGGGCTGTTTCTATAATACAGCTCGGTTCAAACTGGAATGTTGTGGCATAAATATTGACAAATTTCCTCATGCAACTTCATGTGACACACCAGAAAGAAAAGCTATATTGCCTCTTGCGGTGCAACGAGCAAATGCCAGTCTAAAAAATTCGGTATACTTTGGTGATGCTCCTTGGGATATAGCAATTTCTAAAAAGCTCAATATCGGTTTCATAGGTATTGGCAGAAAAATAGGCATCCTTCAAGATCTTGGTGCTACATATACATTCCGCGACTACTTGAATCCATATGAAATAATAAACGCTTTGGATAATTTGAAAAATCATCCAGAAAAGTCTTGGCAAGAAAAACAACGACGGCATTCTATATAATTATAATTACAACATAAAATGTATAACAATTGTATCGAGAGGGATTTGCGGGCAGCGCGGTTTTTCGAAATTCTGTCTTATTAATAAACTCACAGGTAATTGAAACATGGTTGCTGCAAATCCCGCAAACCCCTCATACCGGCCGTTATATTTTTAACATATGGAAAGCTATTATATAATTTTAACTTTTTTGGGAATGTTTTTAGAAATTATTGGCTTATTCTGGTGGTATAGTACCTCAAATAATCAAAATCAAAGACACGAATCTATGTATGTATTAGCAACAGGATTTGCCATGCACCTGTTAGTAGCTATTATTTGGGTTATTAAATAAAATTGTATCACACAATAATAACAAATTATATTGTTTTAAAATGATAGTTCCATGGTATTGCAGTAATTGTGGTGACAAAATAAATGAAGAGCCCCCGTTGTTTTGTCCAAAATGCAACAATCCAGTTTGCACTATCTGTATGACAAAACAAATAATTAAATTTGGAATAAAACTATACTATAAAACCAAGTATTGTTCTACTGGTAGAAAAATTGAAGATAAATAATTACAATATTTGATCGTATAAATGAGTTATATTTGAAAATGAAAAATATATTCAATCAATTTAATTTAACAATTAAGTTTATCAGTATAAGAGATAAAATGGTGTAAAACTATGATTATTGAAGAACCCAACAATTCAAAAATTAAAATTAAACGGGATGCTGGTAATCCGCTTATAATTATACCAAACGGCACTGGTGGAGTATTAAAATATTTTATTTCTGCATTTATGGTCTGTTGGCTTGGAGGGTGGGCTGTTGGCTGGTTTACTACTGCTAAAACACTTTTATCAGGTAAAACTGAAGTTGATTGGTTTTTAATCTTTTGGTTATGCGGATGGACAGTTGGAGGTTTTTTTGCTTTTTGGTTTTTATATAGAATATTAAGACCTTCAATACCAGAAACTCTAGAATTAAAAACCAACTCAGTTTTTTATGATTCAGGAATTCCGCCTTATAAATTTACCTTTGGTTTTGTTGGATTATCAGAGCAATGGAATCAATTTTTCCCAAAACATATCAAGGTTGAATTCAGTAAAAATGTGTTACAGTCATTAAAATTGAGAGAACACTTAAATGGTAACCGCCTTACTGTTGATAACAAGGGAGAAAGAATAGATCTGGCTAAAAATTCTTCAGAAATTGATAGAGAATGGTTGTATAAATTGCTTAAAGAAAAATATTCTTAGTAACCTTTATAATATCACCTTATCTTGAAATATATTTAACATTGCGAAATAACTATAAATATAACAATGCATTCCAAGGGACTGGCTACCACTGCGGTTTTCCGAAATTCAGTCTTTCAAATTTACTTTCTTGGTTTATCCAAGTTAGTTGCTGCAAAATCGCCAGCCCCTGAATGCGGTCGTTAGCCCTTAAAAACGGAGAGAAAAATGGCAAACAGAAAGAGAGCATTTATTAGCTTCGATATTGACCATGATGAAGGCACAAAAATAATGCTGGCAGGTCAAGCGAAAAAACCAGATAGTCCATTTGATTTCAAGGACAATTCAGTTAAAGAGCATTTAACTGGAGATTGGAAGCAAAAAGTACGGCAGCGTATGGACAATGTAGATGTGGTAATTGTTCTTTGTGGCACAATGACACATACAGCTTCTGGAGTAGCTGCTGAATTATCGATAGCTAAGGAAAAAAACAAGCCATATTTTCTACTCGCAGCGTATTCAGACAAACGCTGCACAAAGCCAACATCTGCATCAGCATCAGATAAAGTCTATGACTGGACATGGCCAAACCTAAAAATACTTATTAATGGTGGCCGTTAAAGTACTATGAAAGTATTTGTAATACATAGGTTTAATGAAAGAGCCGAGGCAAAGGCAAAGATAAAGTCTATCGCCAAAAATCTATCTATAAAATTACAACCGATATTTTTGAATAGTTCTGGCGGCGAAGAATGGAAACAAAAGGCTATAAAATCCTTAGCACAATCTGAAGCAGTAATAGTCTTTAATTCAAGTTCTTGTGAGCAATCTGACAATGCACAATGGGAGATTGAAAAAGCACTAGAAGCTGGCTTAGAAATCGTTGAAATTACTGATGGCAATAATAATTTACAAAGCAGCCAGAAGCTTGAATCACTTTATGAGTTAAAAGAAGAATTTGAGGGTTGTTTTTCCGAAAATAATACAGATGCTTTTGAATTATATAAATTAATGATTGAGTCGTCTGAAAGCTTGATACAAAGAAGACAAAAAACAAATGCTTTCTTTATTACGGCCATCGGAAGTTTGCTTGCTATTGCAGGTTTACTTGTAAAATCCGGTGCAATTAGTTCTGGGTCTGTTGGTATCTTATATGGGTTCTCTGTGGTTGGTTTGCTGCTGTGTAACTCATGGAGAAATCTTATCGATAATTATGGAAAACTAAACAAAGCAAAGTTTGATGTCATTCTCCGATTAGAAAAAGATCTTACAGCTAAAATATATTCCGCTGAATGGGTGTCATTAGGTAAAGGTTTACGCCCGGACAAATATAAATCTTTTACTTCAACTGAAAAAAATGTCCCATTATTCTTTGGTTTATTAATAATGGCATTAACATTAATCGCTGTAGTGTGGCAAATATGGGGCTAACAATGCATTTCAAGGGACTGGCAAGCAGCGCGGTTTGTCGAAGTCCAGTCTTTCAAATATACTTTCTCGGTTTGTCGAAGTAGGTTGCTGTAAAGTTTGCCAGCCCCTGAATGCGGCCGTTATACTGATTAACAATGAAATCTTTCCTAAGAGAGAAAAGAAATGATAAAAATCCATTTTATAGTGCATGAAGAATTTGAAGGCCCAGGAGCTTTCGAGCATTGGGCTATAAAAAGAGGATATGATTATTCGTTTTCAAGAGTATATTTAAATGAAAATTTACCCAAAAATATCGACATTTTTGATTTATTAATCGTACTTGGCGGACCACAAAGACCAAGTACAACAAAAAAAGAATGTCCACATTTTGATTCTGACAAAGAAATCGGAATCATCCAACAATTCATTAAAAATGAAAAAGCAGTTAGAGCAGTTGCTTCAGCCAATGGAGCAAATTCAATAGGACTAATAATCCCTTGCCATAAAATTATCGGAAGTAATGGAGATTTGGTAGGGTATGGTGGTGGTTTAGCTGTTAAAAAAAGATTATTAAATTTGGAAAAAAAGAATTCTAAAATCACCGATGATGAGAAATATGATTTTATAGGTAGCCGAAACAAAAAGTATGATTATAAGTTTATAACAGCGGTAAAAACAACAGGTGTATTTTGTTTACCTTCATGTAGTACTAAGAAACCAAACAAGGAAAATGTAATTTTTTTTGACACAAAGAAAGAAGCTGTTAAGAGTGGTTATAGAGCTTGTGAAATATGTAAACCACTGTAGTATAGCTCATTGATAACAAAGTGTATGCGGAAATGCTAATTAATTGCATGTAAATAAAGTTATTTGATTATTCAAAGTCTGGTGATTTTTTGAAAACTTTGTTTTATAAATCATTGTCACTTCGTATATATAGACCGTTGTAGCCAATATTTTCACTTAGAATTATCCTAATCTATAATTTATCAATAATAAATATTTTCTAGTTGAATCTACCTATTAATAATTGATTAAAAAATTTGGACAATAACGATAAATAAACTAGATTTGAATATCTTTATTTTAAATTATGAAAATAATTATTTTTATTATTAGTTTAATATCAATGAATTTGAGTGCTCAAATTTATCCACCAGATACATTCATTGAAGAAGTTCCGCAACCTGCAAGTGCTGTTATGCCTGATTATTTAGAATCGTATGAAGACCTATCTACAAATACGAATATGAAAAGAATATCGGATCCTGATGATTTATATGGTTCTGGTTATCCATCACATGATTACGCAAAAGTACAACCGTGGAACTCTGATGCTACTATGTATAAGTATTATTCTAATGCAATTTATGATGCAGAAACACATGCTAAGCTTAGAGAAATAAAATATACAGTTCCAATTTACAAAAGTACTTGGTCTAATACAGATCCAGATTTAATTTATGGCTTCAGAACTGATGGGAAAATAAGGACATATACGTATTCTGATGAAGTTTTGACAACCATTTTCGATTTGAATGCAACACCTACATACAGGAAAGTAAAATTTGGTTTTGGTGAAGGAAATATTGATATTCATGATAAGTACGTTGCCCTTGGAGCAAATCCTAATGGTACAGAAGACTTAACAATAATAATTTTTAATCTTCAAACACAAACTGTAATTGCTACAAAAACAATCGAAGGAGCTTGGGGTGAACCTGCAACTTATGTTGAAACGCCAAGATACATTGATTGGATTTCTGTTTCTCAGTCAGGAGATTATGTTGGAATTCTTTGGAATAACGCTCAAGCATCTTCATCAGATCCATTTGTTGACCAAAATGAAAATAATCATTTTGGTGTTGAAATTTACAGTACAATAGATGTAGCTTTTTTACGTAGAGTTGCAGATTATGGAAATCATGGAGATTTTGGTTTTAATCCTGTTGGAGATGAAGTTTATGTACAGTTTTGGGGAACAAGTGGTACTATAAATTCATATCATTTGGCAGATAATACAGTTGATATTGTAAGTACACATCCTGATTTTGGTATTGGAGCTGTTCATGTTTCATGTAGAAATTATCTACGTCCAGGTTGGGCTTATGTAAATACTGATTTGGCACATGATGGTAGAGTTTACGCCATAAAGTTAGATGGTAGTGAAGTTGTTGAGAATTTTGGTCATACATTTGCTAATAATTCAGCTCGACCCGTACCAAGCCCACTGGGTGATAAGGTAATGGTAACAAGTAAGTTTGGGCAATTTGAAGGGACTAATGAAAAATATGAGTTTGAACTTTCTCCTATGACAGCATTAGATGTTGAAAACATTACGAAAATTACTAACTTTGAAATTTATCCTAATTCTGTAAAAGAAAGTTTTAGTATAAAGACAAGTATTGAAATTAAAGACATTAAAATTTATGATGTATATGGAAAGTTAATTAAAGTTTTTGGCAAACAAGAAAACTATTCTGTTGCTGAAATTACAAAGGGAGTTTATTTCTGTCATATTCATAGTGATAAGGAAGATTTGATATCCAAAATTATTCTTGAATAATTTTTCTTTAGGTGAATTTTAACGATGTAAATCTAACTAATAGAGTAATCTTGATAGATCATGTTTTTGCAAATAATTGATCTTCAAAAGTGACTTTTTTTTAACTTTCTTTTAAAAATAGAAACTAAAATTGTTTAAATATTAATTATAAACGACTTACAACACTCTGTAAAAAACTAATAGCTACTAATCATAAACATCGAAGCTATAGAAAATGTTTACAATTTTTGTTTTGCAACTGAAAGTTAAAACACTTAATAAGATATATGGAAAAATTTAGCGATGATGATTTAAAAAGAATAAAAAATGATTTGAGAAAGAATACACCAAAATTCTTTATTACAATAGTTGGCGCTTTTGTTTTTGGTGCATTTTTAATGTTTATTCCTGCAGAATTCTTTGGAAGAAGAGCTAGACGAGCTGGAATTTCTGGAAATATGTTGGAAAATTTAGGTTTAGTTCAATCTCTTATATTTGTGTCAATTGTAATCATAGCCATAATATTAGTTGCAAATTGGGTTTTACAAATTATTAACCTAAGAAAAGATATTGAAGAGAAAAAAAAGATTGTTACTACTGTAAAAGTACTTAGAATCGAGAATTTATATCCATTAGACAAAAGTAATAGTGAAATAATTAAATTAGGAGACGATACTGCTACTGATATTATTTATTTTTGGAGTAATGATTATAATATAAATGAATACCCTTTTAATCGAATAGCAAATCCTGATCTCTTAAATGTGATAGAAATGTAT
>JAUTBQ010174490.1:0-11462 GCA_032361185.1 Lepetodrilus ovalis
TCAAACGTAAATAGTCTCAGACTGAAATTCGTTTGGTCATTATCTAGGTCTATCAACCGTGATTGTATGCCTTTAACTGGTCATATTGGTATAGCATTACCGGAGATTGATCTCAACATATTTTATTGACATTATTTCAAAGGAATCCCACAAAAAGTAAAACACTAATTGAAGTCCTCTCCCTAGAACCATGGGTTCTAGCCAGGGATATAAATATTCAGCTATTATGCTAGTAATGTCAACCTGCTATATAATCGAATCAATTACTAGTATATGAAGTTGCATGCATATTCTAGCATATAATTGCAATACTACTTACTGAAAATAGATCCGACTGTATAGTAATATTACCATGTGGTGATTTGTGTAACGACACCCATACCAACTTCCCCAAGCTCTCCAATAGAGCATAATAATAAACATAACGACGTTTATCAGTCGCATTACACGAACATGTGTTACATGTTTGCATATAAGCATTGTTGTTACTTATTATGCATTAATATGCTTGTTCAACAATCGCCATGCGATAACCAGCTTACGCTGCATATATTCATGCATTGGATTGTTATTTACAGTATAGTATTATATGACGATTTCCAACTTTCGCCATTTTCTAGTTCTAGTATTATATTACGAGGTAAAATCTGTCAGACTTACCTTTCATCAATAGCAATAACACTGTCGATGAATCACCTCTGATATGAAACAAAACCCGAACACGCATGCGCAGTTAGAACCTTCTGTTACCTTGTCATATGGTTCCTAAATCAGGTAAACACATGATTCGTAATTTCTAGTCGATAGTGAATCATGTTGGTATTAGCTACAGGTGTTAATAGGATAAATGTTTGTACAGCTTATCTCGTAGTATAGAATGCAAAATATTATAAGCATACAATTACGGTTTGTTGACATATTTCATGGTCAAACGTATTTTTACCTGAAAGTTTGTACTTTTGATATAATGGACAACAAGTTACGTTTTCAGCATGTCCCACTGGTTTTCAATGTTTTCATATCTTGTTTTCTTTATTTTTTCTTTACGTATTAAAAATCGCGAGAAATCAAGTGCACATACTTTCATACGTAACGTTTGACCATGATATATACACTATATCAACAAACTATGATTGTATGCCTTTAACTGTCATGCGATAGCAAAGTATATGGAATAGAGCGATAGACTACAAACATATAGCTTCGAGTTCGTATCCTCTAGTGTATCCAATAAAGTATGCATGACTTGTATCGAACCTGCCGAACCTGGGATTCGAACACAAGTTGCTGGATTGTGAGTCCAACACTCTACCGACTGGGCAAGACCAGTAGGCGCATCTCATATACCTTTTACTGTTACATACTGAAGAGCAATTTCACAGTTGGGGAATGTTGTGATGTTATGGTTGTTGTTACGAGTTGCCTCCCTTCCTGTGTACCACAGTGCCAGCCATGGCTCACGGGTATTAATGTCTTCGGGTTCTCCCCGAACACAAACATAATTAGTATAGGTAACTCATGATCAATTATCACATCTAGGAAGTAGCCTGTCTATTACATTATGACCGGTATTTGTGTAAATAGATGTCAATAGCACAGTCTAAAATCAAATCTTGTTTCGTTTCCCTTAACTTTTCACGAAAATCTTTATCAGCCAATCAGATAGCTTCTTACGGAATCGTGTTTGACAAATTTGACTGGTACACCTTATGCAATTAGCTATAGGATAACTTTCTAGTGCATCAATAATAGTTAAATGGGACAAAGACTCACGGGGTTTCATTAGATTTTCGTCTTGTAGCGTAACAAAAACGGACCAAGATTTAAATAGGCTGATGTTTATCATAGCAACTGGACATACTCATAATTTATTTCGAACTCATAAAATAGCATTAATTCACGACGATCAAAACCACGAACTACATGTCACGTTTTATGTGATTTATTCGATACTAACTTTGTCCCCAACACAGGAAGTACAAGTAATACCTTGCTTCTGTTCATCGTCTCAAAGGTATTTAAGCAGCTGGACGGATTTCCCTAAGAGGGCTGAAATAAGAAAAAGAAAAAGTGTTAATGTTATGATGGTAGCATATGCTGCCGAATATGTAATAGTCTTTTTTTTTCAACGAAAACAGCTTTTTATAACTTTTATAAGTTTGATTGTAAATATATGCATAAAGAAGACCAACACTAATGGCTTAGAGCGTCTTTCAATATTATTTCACTCATATCACGGCTAGTCGGCATTCGAAAGGATAAAACCTACAACAACCGTAGCTCTGAGCGTTGCAGTCGCATGTCATTTGGAAATCGAACTCACTTGGCTTCACAGATGAATGGGTACTTGGCGTTGCATTCGCTGGCGCCCCAGAGGAAGGAGTTGCCGAGCATCAGTCCGCAGTTCATGTTGGTGTTGCGAGGTGGAGGTCTCTCGGCGTACCAGTTGGTGTAGGATATGGTCTGACCGAAGTTCATCCATTGCCATTGACCCTCCGAGCTCTGATCACTGGCGTCGATCCACAGTCTTTTGTTTGACAAGTCTGAAACAGTCCTTGTTAAAGTTTCGTGGCCATTTTTGTTCGCTATTCGCTTTTAAGTGATTTTTTTATTTTTTACATGTTTTGAAAAATTGGCAAGTTTTAAAATGTAAAAAAATCCGAGATCTGTTCGCTTGCGTCGATCCACAGTCTTTTGTTTGACAAGTCTGAAATACTCAGTAGTCCTTGTTAAAGACGTTTCGTGGCAATTTTTCTTTTCGATTTTTACATTTTTGTTGAATAAATGGCAATTTAAAAGATGTAAAATATTGCTGGATACCGGCGCTTTATAAATGTATATTTTGATTAATAGATTGATTGTCATTGAGTCCAGCGTATTATACATGCACTATTATTATTATTATTATTATTATTATTATTTGTATTATTATTTGTATTATTGTTGTTATTATTATTATTATTATTTATTAGTATTACTATTATTACTATTATTATTATTATTATTATTATTATATTACTATTATTATTATTATTATTATTGTTATTATTATTATCAATAATCATTATAATTATTAAAAAAATAGGGCACTTAAAAAAATGTGAAACAAATCATTTAAATTCGAAAAACAATGGCTCTTGAAAATATTGTAAAATGTCAATAACATTCGAAAAGATTGCCGCGAAACGTCTTTGTCAAGGACTACGCCTGAAGATAACAATTTCGTAATTATAAGATCATCATTATTCGGTACAAATCTGAATTGAAATCAGTCGTTTCTAGAACGGGTCTGGATAACCTTTCACGAAAGTCTCTCATCCACTACGAGAGTGGTAGCGCTCGCTTTGCCGATAGCTAATACACTGCTAAGCGAGCGCTACCACTCTCTTAGTAGATGAGAGAGTTTCATGAAAGGATACCCTGGTCGTTGCAAATGGGTGAAAGATTCCCGCAGTGACGTTGAACTTCATAATCACTCGCTGGAATCTGGAAATGGTTACGTGAAGGCGAAGATGTTTCGTGTAACGGTAAACGACGATTGATGTTCATGCTTTGTTCCAGGAGTGGCGACATGCTCACGGTATGCGATGTCTCGGTATTCCCAACACCGCCCACTTCGCCAACGTCACACTGATCGAGGACGCTCTCGCACGTAAGCTTTGTGAAGTGCATTACCTTCCAGGGCCCCATTTCACGACAGCCTCCTCACTATTTAGGAGCGTTTCACGACGTCACAAATCTTCTCCCCTCCTAAATCAACATCCAACTTACGAGGTGATAAATTGGGTCACAAGGTTAGGAGCTCCTAAATGTAGGATGGTGTTGTGAAACGTGACCAACTGCAGCATGTACGTACAGTATGTCATTAGACTAACATTTTCTGTCCTGGGACCCGTTACACAGAACAATTGTAACGGTACGAGAGTCGTAACTCCAATACGTTAACATGAAGTTACCACTTTCGCAGCGCTACTATCCTTTTGTGGAACAGGAGCCATGATTCATTGTATTAGGGCTGTTTCTTTTGCTACCGGCTGGCCTAACCCGGCAAGCCCTTTGACCCCATTGACAAAAAAAAAACGCACTCGATTTGCCCAATATTTGAAAAATAAGCTATATTATAGCCGGTTGCTTGCCGGTATCTCGTAAGTGGCAAAGCATGGGTAAGAAATTGGGCAAATCGAGAGCGTTTTCCGGGTCAACAGGGTCAAAGAGCTTGCCGGGTCAGGCCAGCCGGTAGCAAAAGAAACAGCGCTATTCTCTGTTCTATCAGGACATCTCTTGTTGTTTTGAGCGAGAAGGTTTTTCGTTAATGTTTGTTAAGGCTTGTGGTGGCCAGCCTCTGTATATTATTATTGCTGTAGCTGAGGCATATTTCTGCTATTTGTTGCAGTATGGCAGAAGATCAAGACTGGGAAGGAATCTGATCGATGGAGACCAGATACAGAGGTGAACTTTATTGTTGTTAGTTCAAAATCAATATCCAAGCACTGAGATAGCGAAACTATTTTGAGTATGATTCCATGCTCAACTCGTTTTGTTCACACATAATTTCAGGGCCAGTATTAATATCAGTTTGTAGTTAAGATTCAATATCTGCTGTTCTTTGTACATTTGTTATTAAAATATCACAACTTCCCACCAAACACCATTGGTTCGTC
Organism: Lepetodrilus ovalis; assembly: GCA_032361185.1. Taxonomy (NCBI): domain Eukaryota; kingdom Metazoa; phylum Mollusca; class Gastropoda; order Lepetellida; family Lepetodrilidae; genus Lepetodrilus; species Lepetodrilus ovalis. Next base: position 4,662 of record JAUTBQ010174490.1, read on the forward strand.
AGTACAAGCTGGTGTTAGCAGGTTTCCTCCTATTGTGAATACAGTGTATATTAAAGTTACGAAATAAGCAACAGTTCTAGACCCAACACAGTCATTCTGTGTAATGATCTATGGCCTATGAATATACTGCAGTGATATATGTGGTTATATATCCTAAAAATACTAATGTTTCAGGAGGAATACGAAGATTCCCAGGGCAATGTTGTCAACAAGAAGACCTACGAGGATCTGAGGAAACAGGGCCTGTTATAGTCCTCCTGCACCGGGATGCATCACTGTACATATTCATAACCAAGCCATCTTGAGGACATCAGACTGTACATTCAACACTACTGAATCATGCCACGGAAAAGTTTACAGATTTCCATTCAGATTCACCGACTTTACCGAGGTGTTAAAGGAATGATCTTAGTAACACTGTGGCTCCATTTCTGTAGGTGCAATTATGATGAATAAAGTTTTAAACATGATTTGTGGTTTCTGTGTCTTCATAAGTTGTCTACGTAGCAAGAGATTTGTCCCAGTTAAATAAACTGATTTGTAATTGTTCTTGTACATTGTTGGTAAACATTCTACAGCAAGCAATGCTGAGAAATATTTCTTGGCAGAGCTCCAGACTAACATTTTGAGTTACTTGCCCACATGTCTAGTCAGAGCAAGTTGCAAAGTTACCAATGGTGTTATATGTTAAAAACAATAGGTTGCCCGCAGTGCAATTTAACTTGCCCATGTACGTTGGACATATGTTAGTCTAAGAACCCTGCTTGGCAAAAACAAAATGTACCAATACCGTAATTGCCAATAATGTCCATATGGATCAACATTGTGTTTTGCCTCGAATCAATGCATGTTGTCATTCACCAACTTCACGACTTGTTAGTATTTAGGGCAGGAGGAAACCCACAACATCCGTAGTGCTGAATGTTGCAGTAAATCTGCAAGCACTGGCTGGTACTGACAAAATCAAGGATGTTAACTGTAGTGCCACTCTACAGACAGTGCATCCTATAAATATTGCGTCAGAAATGTAACTTCTGCCAACATTGATGCCAGGTCCCCTGGGGGTGGGATTTGAACTCGATACCTTTCACTCCAAACTCAAGATTTACATTGTTTCCTGATACAGTATGAGCATATGCGTGATCTATACCCAGACTTGTGACCCTTTCATAAAATGCAAACCGGACAATATCGGCCAAGATTTGCCTTGTTTAACCCTCTCTATGCCGATGTCAACCAGAGATGCCATAAAGAGCAGTGCCTCTGCCCAACACAGCAGGGAGAGGGTTAACTAAGCTGCTATGAGTGTCTACCAATATATAAACACAAAGACCAAAATATCTTTCAGATTTTATTGTTGATCAAATAACATAATGAATATGATAAAGCTATTATTCTGGGAAACAAAATTAAATTCCATAATGAACATCCATGGACAGACATGTACAGTTCAAACAACCTCTACATGCCCATAATTATTCTATCATACATACTTCAAACCAAAATAGTCAAATACAAGCATTCTACTGATAACTGCAAGTACCTGAAGTAGGGTACATGACACTTGAATATGGTGTGGTGCCCATTACACTAACCTGAAAGCATGTAACAATATAAAATTACGAAATTTATTAGCAATTCTTATTTATAGAGAAATGTTCTTTCAGTGTTTTATTATTCCTATGGTATTATTCTACAGGAATGATTACCTGAAAATCTGATTAAATACGATGACTTGCAACATTATTCCAGACAAAGTACTTTCAAACAAGAATATCAATAAATTATCAAAACGTAACATAATAATATCGCAATTTTCTTTCATTAATACTGATGAATGCTTACTGCTATACAAAATATGGAAACATGAATGATATATTTATCATGATAATGTAAATTGCTTACCACAATTTCAGTGTTTCATAAATAATTTTCCTTTGTTTTATCCATAATTCTCCACATAGATAATGTAAGTCTTCGGGTTAACAAACACAACTGACACGCGAACATTTGCGCGCGTGTAGAAGCTCTCGACCAATCAGCACCCACTGTAAAGCTGCAGTACACTAGTACTGTAAACTTGCCTTTCACGAAAAACAACATCAACTGACGGTTACAACACTCCATACACACTTGGACATCGACTACGCCGATAGTCCCACCTCCATTCCACAGCGTCGCATACGATAAAATCACGAACATCGCACAATAGGTACGAGTTTACACTGGCGGCTGGCAAACATGCATACTAACGTCATCTAAACTTTACGAACCGTCCCTTTAATAACTAAACAAAACATTGAGGTTTATACACCAGTTTCCCCGTTTCCACAGAGCAATCGTAATGCTACTCCTAAATGTTTATGTGACGTTATGACTCACGTAGCGCTACGATTGTTTTGTGGAATAGGATCCAGGGCCTTCCTGTGATGAACAGTTCAACTCCAAGGCAACTCTTAGCAATGGTGTAGTAGACGTTGCCGTGGTGCTGCACTGCTTCGCACAGCAGAGCCCCGGGAGGCATCCAGTCGTCCTTTTGTGCGCTTCTCTCGGGAACATCCACTATATACTGTACATACCATTGTATCAAACTTATCAAACATTGTACATACCATTGTATCAAACCTATCAAACATTGTACATACCATTGTATCAAACCTATCAAACATTGGATGGGTTCCAAGCATATTCAGTAGAAACTGCAACATAACACATTCTCATTTGGTTGCACTATGCACACCACTAATCTTGGTGATATAAAAGTAAAAAATTGTAATGGTACACTAATGCACATGTACAAAAATATATTGTAACATCAAGCTTTACGAAACATTTATAATAAAAAAAAATACACTGGAGGTTATAAATGTTGAAATTTCTACCTATTTCTAAATTATATACTTATTTTTTAAGTATAAAAATGCTGCGACATTAAATAAAAGTTTACAATGTTATAAGAGTATAATATGGCAATAAAGAGGCAAAAAAGTGTGTCTTTAGTAGGGAGCCAATATTTAATATTACTTTCAGCAGTAACTAAGACTCGCTAGATAATAGCCTAACCTGCTCCGAGGATAAAATTAGTAAAGAAATGGAAAAATTTAAAAGTTTTAATACCAGTTCTGTTCAGTGGTTATCCATACATATATGAAATGAAAACACTGTATTAAGTGATAGAAAACATGTTATGAATTAACTTATTTCAAGGATGTGTAGGTACATAATTTTTACGTTAATGAAATTGAATTAATGGATAAATAAACATGGAGACAACTTGTGTACTATGATCCAAGATCTTCTTAATTTTTCATAGAATAATATAACACAATGAACAAACAGCATCAAAATAATTATTATTTTGCTTTCACCTCGAAATACAAAAAGAAAATTAATGCTTATCTTCGTCATATTTAGTTCAATGCTACGACATGGGTCATTGCGTTGCAGGGGCCCCGATTCCCAGAGTTATGTAATCTTTACAATCGTAAACCTATGGCAAGATGAGATTGGTGTTCACCATCCCAGGTTCACAATTGCCTAGCTGTGGATCGGGCTCCTGGGCTTAACCCTCTCCATGCTGGAGGCAACCGAACATGTCCTAAAGAGCATTACCTCTGCCTAATCCAGCAGGGAGAGGGTTAATTGACCTGTGACTTTACTAGCAGTTTTCCTAATTATTCTCGCAAACCCGAGAAAGCGACGTTACATCTATCGCCTACATACTACCACTTCCTACTACAGGCAAGTCAACAAACATTTTGGCACAAGACAAAGTAACTCTTTGTATTTTGTAAACATATATAATATATCTGTAAGTAAAAATGAAACTATTACGCTTCGAAGAAGGACAACCACCATTAAGTTATCATTATTATGCCTGCTCACAACTTCTGTTTGCGATTTCTACTCTACTATCACTATCGATATATAGTTCTAGTTCTCTCCTACATAGTACATAAACCACCAACGGGGAAAATGAATCATTATCACAGCGGAATGATTACCTATAGATGGCAGTAAGAGTCGAGGCTAATCTCAATCTAAATCTAAATCAAACTTACCATATGCAGGCATGGCAACAGACAATTGTGTATTCAGCAGTAAACAAGCCTGGTGTCTGCCGGCCCAGAGCCATGTCCAGGGTAAATACAGCCACATCCAGGGTAAATACAGCCACGTCCAGGGTAAATACAGCGACCGCTGGACAAATAAATCAGCCTATTTTTGCACATCCACAGAAAATTGCCATACCTGCATATTTTGTACATCCGATCAAAAAATTAGATCCGACCTAGATGCTGTACGTTTGTCTTCATAATCTTGCTGATAGTCTTCGTAATGCTAGTAGCAACCATTCAATGCTGTCTGTTTTGGCACGACTCTAATGTAACCATAGCTTTAACCCTACCAATGCTGTAGTCAATGGTTCACGTTGGAGTTAGGGTCAACTTAAAGTTACGCCGTTTAGGCGATCCCAGAACAGAGATTTTGATTGGTCTAGCAGGACGAAGAAATTATAAGCACTGTAGCACAAATGTTTACCTTATTAAATTTAACAAAATGTATTGAATATCGATAAAAACTATAACTTCATGTAGTCTTAATTACATGGAACTTCCAGGTTTCGAACCAGATCAAAACAGATCTTTATTATCCATAATTACAAAGAATTATCTCAAACCAAACTTAATGTGTTAATATTTCAATACTTTTCTTCAAAATATGCTACAATGTCTTTTAATTCATCAGACTATGTTCCATTTGTTTTGAACAAGTACAGTCTTAGCGTTAACTAGAACAAGGTGATGTGATATCATTGCCACCATTGTAAAGAATATTTAACTGAAAGACATTACAATGTATATTGATGTAGTCCACACCTAGACGATAATCTTGATATAGTTTGTAGCACTTGATGAGCCTATATTCACATTGGTATAATTCTTAACTATTAAATACACACATCATAAAGAATAACTTCCATATCACAATAAAAAATACCTACGACATGTAGGATCCACCGATAAAAGTACATATACTATAACATTCATCCATAAACTTCAAAATGAGGCTCTACCTAAGGATGATAGGGAGTGCAAGTCTTGTCTGGTGTTATTTCCGGCGACGGGGGAAAGACGTTTTTTTTAATGTCACAATGGATTTTTGAGTATTTAGAATTGGAGTGCAAGTCTTGTCTGGTGTTATTTCCAGCGATGGGTGAAAGATGTTTTTTTTTAATGTCACAATGGATTTTTGCGCATTTAGAATTTTTACCAGTTAATGTCTCTGGATATTAAATGAATCTCGGGCTATCTCGTGTCTACTCACACTCCCTATACATTAGGTATTTACCAGACCAAGTCTCCCATTCTCAAATTATTTGTGTGTTCACTCAACATGACCAATGAGGTATTATTCTCAAATATAAAATAATCAACTTTTTAGTAAGATTCAAAATTAAATATATCCACTTTGTCTGATCTCCTTGATCAGAATACATTTAGGCATTCCATCTACACCTACGGTACACATAAATACAGAGACCTAAGTAGAATCTAAAGTAGAATCTAAGTAGAATCCATTCAAACACATTACACAGAACTGCATATCAATTTGCTGGTTAATTCCCAGATGCACGAGCTGAACAAGAGATGTGACACGACTATCAGGAGGATCTGCTCACACTCACAGATGCGACGACAACGCTATGAGGGAACGCCAAATGTAATCAATACGATGAGACAGTTTATGCAAACATATTGTAACCTGATTTCCCTGAATGTTCAACAGCCGAGCTGATGATAATTAAAGGTATAAAATTAATAGGAGAAAGTACATGGTTATGTAAATAATACTACTTCCACGTAAAGTTATCGAAGAAACACGACAGCAGTAACAACAATGCCATGTCCCCATACTTGAAAACAAATATCTTTCAAAGAAACGGAGCAAAAACATACTTATACATAACTTGCAAAGTACTTCAAAACAAGAACTTATATATAATAAAACAAAACAATAGGACAAATGTCAGTAATAAGGTGTAATGCCTAAACCACTATTGAAGTACTACCCTGTTTCAATTCTGTGTCTCAAAATTGGATAGCTTCACGCGGCTTCAACCGATATCAAAGCAACCACAGCAGCAATGTCCATGATTATGGTAACTGAATTTTCTTACAGAGAGAATACAGTTTACAATTCAATGAATATCCTTACGAAACTGGACCAGAGATGAGAGCGATCTGCCAGTGCTGTATGCCGCGAGAACAGAATACAAAGGTGTTTAACATATGACCTTGTATTCGTACATTATGCAACGCTTAGTTCGCACTACAAAACATGTCTGTGGGTGTATAAATGCTGGTGTCGTGTAATGTAATGCCCTGGTGGTGTCAGAGGTTGGAGTTTATTGGAGGTTGTGGCGGGTCATCTTCTTCACTGGATCAGTTGTGCCTTGTATGCACATACCACTAGCTTTGCCTGAAGTCAACAACACGTACACAGTATGAGAACCTGACGTGAAACAGCTCAGGCTGGCGATTTACAGAACGATCATAGTGCTACGAGAGTTGTAACTTATGTAGCTGTTTCCTCTAGTTACCACTTCTGAAGTTACGATTCTCGTAGCGCTACAATCGTTCTGTGGAACTTGGCATTAAAGGCATACAATCACGGTTGATTGACCTAGATAATGACCAAACGAATTTCAGTCTGAGACTATTTTACGTTTGATTTGTACACCCCAAAGTTGTTATTTCCTGGTATACTAAGTCCCCAACACTTGATATTTATAATAAA
>JAUTBQ010174501.1:0-11460 GCA_032361185.1 Lepetodrilus ovalis
ACCCCCCCCCCCCCCCCCCCACCCACCCAAATTTTTCTAATGTATTATATGCAACGAAGCATATCATGTAAAAGTACATCACTATGGAGTTTACTGTATAATGTACATGTACTTTGGTATAAAATTGGACCCCTGTGTACATCACAGTGATGCTAGTGCATATTATGACATTGTTCCTGCAGACTCTAGTGTTGGTATAGTGTACAATGTATGGCACTGCTCTGAATTGCTTCCTGCTAGGGTCTATTCACTCCATCTTCAAGCAATATACACCTTCCTAACCACTTATCAACTAATTCATTTTCTTTATTAATTCTTCTTTGCAAATATTTGCATCTCACTCATAATAAAAAAACACACAATAGAACCAATATCAAAATGGATGAATCATTGTTCTCAGAGTATAGGATGTATGTACTGATGCCATTTAAAAATATTGATGATACATGTACATTATTATTATTATTATTTTGGGGTTTTTTTGTGGCAAATTTTGTGGCAAAGTGATGGTTGAACTCATGCATACCGGGTATGTTGGATTTAACATTTCAATAGCAGTTACCAATTCCCGAATTGTCGCCAGAATGAGTGTGGTCATGATTACAAATGGTGGGCCATGTTCTCTTCTTCACCAGTGCGGTTGGGTTACAGATGTCACATGGGAATTTGTCCATTCTATCAACGTCTCTGTAATTTGATGTCAAGCTATGAGAAAAGAAAGGAGGTGTCACAGCCAGCAATGATATCCTTTATTTCAAATGTCTGGAAAGTTTAACTCAGAAATGTGATACTGATGATAAAGTGTTTATTTTAACTGACAGTAGTATATATCCATGCATATACATCCCTATGGTATATTACTTTCAATAATGTTTGCTTTCATTTGAATAGCAGCCTAGTATCCTCTTGTGACATATATATTGCTTTAAAAGTTATAATATGATATGACAATTACTTAGTTTTCTGGCATGTGGCTAAATAACAAATGATTCTGCCTGGTTATTAGATATAATGTATAACCAGTTGTGACATAGTATTAACCTTGCCAACTGTGACACATTGTTAGTAATTAACCTTAACTAATGTGACATAGTGTTAATTGACCTTACTAACTGTTTTCGTGACATTAAACTGTTAATATTAAGTACATAATTTTGATTGCATGTAGATTAAGCTACACCCACATACTTTGGTAGTTTGAATACAGTGTATGTGAAATTGTGCTAAAAGTGTCTTTGCACTTTGATATGATATCTTATTTTTAGTTTTTGGTTAACGAGAGAGAGAGAGAGAGAGAGAGAGAGAGAGAGAGAGAGAGAGAGAGAGAGAGAGAGAGAGAGAGAGAGAGAGAGAGATTAGGAGCTGATATTGATAATATAATGTGTGAATTGTACAGCATATGCAAATGCATTATCACAAATGAATATTTGATATAGTTTGCATTATCCATGGTATGGTTCCCTGAAAATCAATACACCTGATATGATATTCCACAAAGACCATTTCATCAGATGCAGGAAATATTTATGGATTTATACAAATTATAAATTCCATATGTTATTCTATAAATTGGGATAGACAAATTACATATAATTTAACCCTCTCCCTGGTGGATTATGCACAGCCACTAGTTAACCCTTGCAATGCTGGCCAAGAGATTACGAAACCCACTGATTACAAATTTGTGCTCTTAACTCAAATTTGATATCTGGGGATTCTTTAAACAAAATTCATTTTCTTTTGGCCAGATAGTAATTATAGAAAAGTGACTATGATTAGTTTAATAAGCAGAATATGAATTAAATAAATACCAGATGTGTTACTAAATTTATAGAAAGGAATAATTAAACACAGAAAAGTTCATTTGAAATATTGCTTAACAAATAAACATAATAAAGCAGAAAATTTTCAATATTAAAACAGGGAATTGTGTATACTACTAAACTATTCTAAATAGAAACATATCTCTTTTAAAACATAATAAACTAGAACTCGAGATGTGTGTAGATATATTTACTTTAGTTATGTTACAAGTAACGTCTCGAGACTGTAGGATAGGAAAACATTCAGTGTTAATTCCACAGGAGATGTGAAGCATCAATAATACATGCTCAACACGATGACTGCATTGTCACAGCGTCTACAAAGACGTAGTCATGTATAATTTACATGTTACTATCGCCGTTGGGGAGTCTAGCACAATAACATACTGGCAGCGGAGTCTCAGAACAATGTACATAGATTTGGTAATGTTATGTATAGAAACAAAACAATTTAACTGTCAGTTCCAATTCCATATAATGTCATCACTGACACATCATAGGAGTTATAAATGTCATTTTGGTAAAATATGTAACAGCAATTAAGCAGACAGAGTCTAGTGTTTCAATTTGCATGTCTGGCAACTGCTATGGATGCAAATTTGTTTTGGACATAACTTAAAAGCCTGACTTAAGTAATTATAGTCATATCTACAGGATTACTCAACTGATAAGTGCAAATTTTTTATTTTTTTTTGTAATGGAGTTTAGGGTCGCGTTCTAGAATCTTTCAGGAATCTTTCACTAATATCATACTTGTCAGTTTAGGGCAGGAGGAAACTTGCAACATCTGTAGCACTGAATGTTGCAGTAAACCTGCGAGCACTGGCTGGTACTGACAGACCAAGGATGATATCTGTATTGCCACTCTACAGATAGTGCATCATATCAATACTGCGTCAGAATGCAAATCTACTGAAATTACTAATTTAAAATAACTTAGGTACCGGTATATGGAACAATAGGATTGACATTTCTAACATGCTTCATACCATTCCAGCACTACATTCACAAAGGACAAAGGACTGTTTTAAGAATACATTTTACAAGCAGTCCCATTGATTACAATGTCTTTTAATCATCTTTAACAACCACCGAGAATTCATCTTCCATAAACAAATGTTTACTTGGTGCTGTTTAACCTAGCATTTGTCCATTTATAAAGAATTCCACACTCACTGTGAATTTCTTTATTCCACTTAGGATCTCTGCATATCCATGTTCCAAGTCCATCGTAATTTTCTACATGGAATTGGAATGGACTCCGTTATTGGCATCAAAATCGGGTTATGGAAACCTGGGGCAATTGGAAATGATAGCATGGAGACTCCAATGAAAAAAGCTATTACAATAGCAATATATTTGCAATAAATATTTAATAGTATTATTTTTTTGTTAGTAATAGCGGAGGATGTCATAAAGAGATTTAAGTTGTAATAGATGTCATAAAGATTTTTAAAAGTAGGAATTGTACCTACTGACCTTTTTGTGTTCTCTCCCCTTTTTATACTCTGTGTTCTGAACTATTCTTGCAATAACTTGTATTTAGTGTTTTTATTGTATTTATTGTCCAAAGATCAACAAGATTTTATGTGAAGAGCATAATAATATATGTTTATTCGGAGAACTACTGAATCATTAATGAACATTGTTTTGGTCTGACCAGGGATGGATACATCGATCAAAGTCAACATGACCCTTCAACAGTACTGGCCATCGGACATACAGTTAACAGATTGATTCCTACAATACATCTTCAAGTCTCCATATGCTTCATTTATTTAAAAAATAAGATTATTTTTTTCTGACATAATGTGGGAGATTTCTGTACTACAAAAATCTAATCCTAATAGAACTAAAAGCTCCAAACTCATTCTCTGTGTTTCTGCAAATATTTGAAATAAGCACATAATTCTAGTTCCAGAGTGATGTAAATAATAGCAGCTCCAATGAACATAATGGCGAGATTATTTACTGCTGGTTAATACTCCATCAAATGTTCAGCTAACACATTTTCGACTGCAAATCCCTACAGGCGTTGCGAATGCTTAGATGCCGCTCAACTCCAACCAGATTAAAGCGAGCGGCACTATCTGTCATCTGACGAGAAGTTGGGCTTTGCAAACGTTGAACAGTGCTCACCCATCTAGAACTAAATGTCGCCAGTACACATTTGCCAGCAGTATTTGTTTTAGTGATTTAATCAATGTTTAATTTTTTTAACGAATTTCCCAATTATTGAGCTTGTTTCCAAATTCCATTTTAAATGACAACATAGTTTTTCGATTTTCATCTTGTCATAAGGTGAGGGAATCAAAGACATTGATTTAAGTGTTCAGCTCGTGATCAAAGAAGATACAGGGTAAATATTTGTATCGAACATAGCATCGATATCCTCCAGTAAACACTGAAACTTTGTTATGAAAGGCTAATGATTGCTGTTGGACATCGTTCTAATTCTCACCGAGCGACAATTAGATGTTAACAGTGTATCATTATGAACCCACGCCTTCACAGACTGGATGTAGAATTACCTATATATCAGATAATATCCTTCCTACATCTTTTGTGTCCGGGATTGATTAATATTTCCTAGAGCAGGATTATACAGTTTTGGCGGATCAAACACCAATTGCCGGTCTGGTTGATTTAATTGTGAAACTAGCAGTAGGACTACAGTAATTTGATTGCATATGATGGAGTGATCTCTTGACTGCCGAAGACAAGGCCAGGCCTCGAGCGGGCGCCATTGACGCAGTCATAATCTACCAGAAATGCACCATTACTCCCTGGGTGTGAATCTATAATGCCCACTGAATACTGCGAGTGCTCTATCCATTAACATATACTTTCTGCACGTCACCTTGGAGAAGGGAAGAAGAAAAAAGCATTGTGTTGTAACGCCAAGGTACGGTAGATTCTCTTGGGAATGTCATTGTGTTGTGTTTGGAAAACTACCCCGGAAAGGTGACGATGCTATCATTCTCGTCTGTATGAATGCCCCTGAGTGGCTTCTTTGCCACATCAATTCCAATGGGAAAAGAGTAACTTTTACAAAAATACATGATATTTATTCTGAAAACAGTTATATGGGTTTCTTCACAATATAAACAGCAATTAATCCTGTGTTGGATTGTTTTTGTGTTTTCCTATTCATCAAGTCATGATAGAAACATGGTAAATATTGCATAACCTGTCATTCAGCTCGAATACTCGTGGGAAATATAAGAATGGCTAGTTCACGTTAGAGTGGACGGTTTTTTTCTCCATCAACACAACAGAACTAAGCTGTTTGTGTCAGTGTGACCCTGTGTTCCATCACCTGGGTTTTCAACAAGAATATTTTGCATACATCGACAGTCTACATTGTATAACTCATGGTTCACAATTAACACTCACCCGCTAGCCCGGACAATTTCTCACAATACTAAAGGTATCCTAAGTGCAAGTAGAAATATGTACCATTTTTTGGGCAAGTAAGTTTTAAAGTTAGTTGCTATCCCTGTAACTCACAAGTTGTTGCAGTCCCTCAATGCTATATACTATTCTTGAGTGATAATGAGATCATTCTGATTTTAAACATAAATTGTGGGGTTTTTTTTATGAAGGAAGATAAATCATAGTACACATGTACTATTATCTAGTTTGAATGTGATAATTGGATTATTTCTCAACTTGAGAACTCTGCAAATTGGTTGGGACAATTCTATTGACCTTGAACCTAGACATTGGGCTATGATCATCTAGAAGGTCATTTACAGACTGAAGCTGCTAATGAGATGAGACTGAGCATGAGCAAATATAACAAGCCATTAATACTAGTACTACACATGCAAATGTATGTACTTTTCTGATGCATTTGCCAAAGTGCATTGGAACAGTTTGTATTGTGTGTCTATCCATGGCAGAACTACTTGAAGATAACATGCAATATTGACTATTGTGCACAGTCCAAAGATAATAAATTAAGATAAACCTGACCCGTATTATGTAAATTATCATCATTAATCCTCTCCATGCTGGATTTTGCAAATGGCAGCCATGGGACATTGTAACTGTTGACCGTGCTGATCCTGGGATTCAAACCTGAGTTGCTTGATCATGAGTCCAACACTCTACCGACTGAGCCAATGGGGTAGTCTTTCTGGCCAAGACCAGTAGGAGCATCTTACATCACACCAGGCTACATTCATCTTAACCCTCTCCCTGCTGGATTATGCACATACACTGCTGTTTAGGGCATCTCTGATTGCCTTCAGCATGTAGAGGGTTAAAGTAGTATTGCAGTAGTCTGTAGAACAAGCACATCATTGGTACTGTGGTATGTTTCATGACCCCACTAAATCATTGGACATCTGAGTTGGAATGTCCTCAAGATCCTTATTGTGGTTACAGATGTCTGAGATGATGTCCCAGCTGCATGATAACTGAGGATTACAATGATATAAACAGAGCTGGAGTTTATTTATAATTAATTGATGTCTAATAGTAGTACAATGATTTGTAGTTACGTTAGTTTTTATCATAGGATTTGAACACCCTTTGGCCAAACCATACAGTCATATACTGAACAATTCATGCTCTATATATCAAAACTTACACATTATCAAGGGTTTCTTTTGCTACCTAAAGACATGTTCTACAGGAAGCAATGGGTATTTTCATTATTGACTGAACTGACCAAGAATCTATTCAGAAACTCAATATAGTTCATGCTACAAATTTTCAATGGTATTCTTTAATGGTATATTTAAGTTGTAATAACATGTAACCTATCCATTTCATCTTGAACACAGTATGTTTAAACTAAACTTTATGACCTCAAGACATGTTTCTCAGAAAGTAATATATGTTTATTGTTGTTGACTGAACTCACCAAGAGCATATTCAGAAAATCGGTAATTTATGCCAGAAATGTTATGTTTTGCGACCACGAAGCAATTTCATCAGAAAGGATTTTTTTAAAATCCAACTAATGTATAATTTCTTTGTCGACTGAAACCCCCAAGGATATAACATGTACATGCATGTCCATGATGTGTTGGTAGGGTAACAGTGTCTATGGCTGGAGAGCATGGAGTTGAATAATATCTGTGGTCTCTGGAGGATGGTCTTGCTCATCAGAATAGCCTCAGAGTGCCCGCAACCTTTGCCAGACATGTTATGGAAGTGGAATCTTGTCTGCAAGTATTTTCTTGCAATGATTGTGGAATATTAAGGTCGACAGTTTCATCTTAACTTGTTATACTGGTAGTGTTAACATAATAACAAAGTCTGGCTTAAGGAAATTCTCAGATAGATGTGGATCCTTGGTGGGTGGGGGTTTAATGTAAGGGAAGGGCAGCTGTTTTCCTGGTCAAAGTATACAGAGATACTAGTAAGTGGTGTAAGAACATGTTTTAGAAATTAAATCTAATTAGTCTAAGTGTGAAGGTACCTATATGAGCCATTCTGACATTAGTAGTAGTCTTGCCAAAACCAATAAAAGAAATTCTCTTGGAACAGACCTTTGTATGTTTCTTTTCACATGGGGCTCACGAACGTTCTTTACCTTTCCAAAGACCACATTTTATTGGGGCCAAGCAGTGGTATCTTTCAGATTGAGTGGCATTTGTTCATAGAGGCATGGTTCACAGTAGCATCTATCCTCAGAATGTCATTTGGTCATAGTTCATGGTTTATAGTAGCATATATCCTCATGGGTGACATTTGTTCAAAGTGCATGGTTCATAGTAGCATATATTCTGAATCTCTTCACATCACTTTAACAGTTACTCTATCTCAAACATTCTTTGTCACAATTCATTAGAAACATAAAAATAAATGTTTTCTTTGGCCTGTGAATTGATACCATGTAAATGACAAAATGAAATAATTGTGTGAAAAAATATTTTCAACAGCATAGATAGAATATTTCTATTAAAAATAAAGACTTACCTAGATACATGTATATTTATTAATACATGTATATACACTTATTTTGTTTCATTCTGTCAGAATGGTAAATGTAACCTACTTATTGTGGGAAATGGTGATTCAGTGATGAATGATAAAACTGGTGAGGTCTCTGGCAGTGCACTTAAAGCACTAAGACCGACAACTGCGAGCACAAAGTGGAGGTGACTCCATCCATTGCCAGAAGTATATCATGCTCTCCTGACAGCGAGAACACAACAGTCTGGGTTTCGCATGTTCAACATTATAAGGAATTTGAATGGTTCATATTATTATATTAGTTGATGGGTGCAGGCACAAAAAGGCAACCGTCCAAAACGTCTAGCTTACGATATTGATGAAAATCTAATATTGAATTGGCGAAAACAGTACCAAATCGATTGGTAGGAAACGGCACTTTGACTTATATTTTAAGGAGATAAAGGACTAATTAAAAGGTCTACTGTTTGGAATTTAGACAATATCAATCATTCATTGATAGTTTCTAAATTGAACATTTCTCATCATTTGCACCATTTTGGATGTTACCATTTTGCAACCTTACAACCAATAACATTTTGTATAATGCTGAACACACGAAAACCCTTGTAGTGTGACAGCGTGTAACACAGACTGTTGTGTTCTCACTGTCAGGAGAGCATGGCCCTACTGGTAAGTAACTCAAAACATTACAGTAGTCTTGAGCTCTGGGTGAAATATAACACTTTGATCATTGTTAAGTATTCACAATTGATGTGCTTGTCAAAGAAAACGCAGTTAAATGCATACAATCACAAATAGTTGACCTACTTATTGAATGACCATGTCAAGTATTGCCTTGTACCTAAAGCTACTTACCTTTGTCAGCACAAGTGCTTTATTCAAGCAACGAAATATTCCCTATATCCCACCTATTTCCTATTAGTTGTAAATATTTTAATTTTAATTTTTAGTTGAATTCTAATTAAAGCACAGTATGTATGAGCTGATGAGTATTATATCATTGATACAAACTTGTGATACTTATTTGGATTTTCAACCATGGATTTCCTAGTTCAATGATTCATGTTTTCTTGAGTTGCTTCCCTTTACTGAACAAGAGTATGTGAAATGTGTACATTATTCAGGTTACATTTACGGTGAAGTATTAGTCATGACAGTAATAACCATATAGTGTGTAACACCAGGAATGATTTTCAGTGGTCAGTTAACTCAATTTTCTCATGTCTGTCATAGACAGGACTATCCTTTTCATTCATAACATTTTACTACGAAATTACTACATATAGCCATATTTTGGAATTAATCATTTGACCTAAAATATTGTTTTGCAAGCCTTTCATTGTTAAGATATAAATCTAGACCTAAAGTTGGACCACTTCTGAGACTTCTTGAAGTCATTCATCGAGACATATGCGAAGCACGTACAACGTACAAATGACATTGTGTATATGTCACAATTAATTCCGCTCTGTAACTCAAGTGTCTTATGAAATTTCAACCACTGCATAAATGTTTTTGTCTGAATATCTCTACCGTACTTATTCAATGTTGGATAAAGAAATTAACACTCGCTAGTGTGACATATTGATCTTATGACTCTTTGAAGGAAGGAACTCGTAACTTCACAAAATCAGTATGTCTCACGAGCTCATGTATTAATCTCTTATGTTCCAGAAAGCTTCCATTTAGGCAATAATGATCATCAATGTCTGATTGTATGCCTTTAACTCGCGTTGTGATGTATGTATGGTTGAACAGTGGAGATAAGTGATGACAGGTCATTTAACGAACCATTCCACAAAATAATATTTATGCAGTATTTTCATAAAAAAATTAATCATGTTGTTTTTACTTAAAATAATTGTTTGTCTTTATCATTTGTGCTTGAATTTTCAATTTATGACCATATTTTGATTGATTGTAATGGTGCTATCACAGGTAAACTGTTCATATTACTTTTTCAATATTTAATTGTAGTAATATGAATGAAAGCTTTTCACAGTGACGTTAAGCACAATATCAACCAATCAATGCGATTTATGATAATTGTGTTAAGTCTGGAGGACCAATGAGCTTTTGCCATGTCATAATTGACCATTGTCCTGTCCATGACAATTGTACTGACATGACAGGCTGAATAAAGGGGCATTGTAAAGTGGGTCGGGATGTGACATCCAGTATACTACTGGACATCTTGTCGATACACACTAAGCCCTCAGTCATAAGGTGCTGTACATCATAAAATGTTAGCGAACACAAAACTAAAAAAGATTGACGAGTCACTAATATTTTTAACAGTTTTCCATAGATTTACTGTATTTACGTTTTGTGAGTATTTACTGTAAATACACGTGCAAATTAGTTATTGTTGACACTTTTTTTTACCAATGGTGTTACACAATTGCAATTTAAGATAAAATTACATGAAGAAATTGCTAAAATTATTTTCTAAATATGGACGAGCTCATTAACATTTTATTGCGCTAATCTATCGATCGCTAAAGTTAATGATTTACAGTACTTGACACTTGATTTAATATATTTAAATGCTTTTACTGGGATAATAAGCACTATTTGCATGCATTAGAGAATGGATTTGCCATATTATTAATGTATGCATTATAATTATTGTTATTATTAAATTTATTAAATGACATCTGCAAAATGTTCTTCATGTAACATTTGAATACAGTATTGTTTTTGCTTAATTTGTGTATTTTATTGCCATGCCAACAGAGCTTTATCTTATATATCATTCTATCATTCCTGAAGATTTACTGTTATTTTAGTCTGTGATTTTTTTTCTGTATTACATTTTTATGCATTCCATGTATTTCTATTTACATTTGTGTGATGGATAAGAATTATTCCTTATATGATTTTACAACTATAAGTTGCTTGGAAGTATTAGTGTGTTCAGTATTGTTCTGAGAATGTTTCAACACTTGCACTCTACGTATTACATGTATTCTCAATGTGATAAATTCAAGCTTATGTGGTGTGTTCAAATCAATTTCTTTTTTTCTAAAACCCACTAGTAGTGGTAACGTAGAATACCTGTATGTGGTATTAGTATGCAGCAACATCTTTCAACACTTTGATTGCATTTTGTTTCTCTTTTCCAGGCCATGTAGACCATATTCTATCAGTGAAAATCATTTGAGCAGCATCCTCTGGATTGATTCCTTCAAGTACTTAAAAGAATACATGTTGCCGTCATAGTAATTGATCTTTTAATCCACATATGGTCAGCTCCTGTCATTAACCCCAGAGGGTGTAACCATGGTAACTGACAGTCATTAATAATAGTAGCCTATACTATCGATCTGTAAAGGATGTTACTCATTTCTTCATTTATTTATTTTTCTACAGTATTTTAACTCGTTTAGAAGTGCACATATGCTATAAAAAGCAAATTAATTAGTTAATTAGCTTCAAAAATATAGTATGGTAAGTCACTTTTGAGTATGTGAAAATTGGATATCATTTGAATTTAAAAGTGACACCTTAAAAGCATACAATCACAGATATTTATGGCCGTTTTTGACTAGTTCTTAGCTACAAAGTACATTCACTTGACATTATAGACATACATATACCATAATCATGTTTGTACTTCCAAAAATCTTTCTACCGCTGTATGGTAGGCAAAATTCAATTTCAACAACCTGAACAATCTTAGTTCTTCATCCTTCTTTGTATC
>JAUTBQ010174512.1:0-11460 GCA_032361185.1 Lepetodrilus ovalis
ACTAGTCCTTAGGATACCTTTAGCATTGGGCATTTTGGCTTTGGCTACAGGACTAGTGCTAGTATTAATCCCTGCTTTTACCTACAGTTACATGTCCGATAGGGCACAGGGACAGGTGCCTCAAAAATGTTGAGCCCTGCACTGGATGGTATTATATTCATCCGCTCTCCTGACCGTCGTTGCGTTGATTTTGTGATTTAGATTGCTGAATATGGTGTAGAATGCATTTAATTCATAAGATAGTCAATAGATTTAAAACCATGAATGACTTCTGCTTCAAAACGGGAACGATATTGGATGAGAAGCAAATTTAGCCTATAATTGGCTCTGTGGTGCAGGTATGACAACAATGCTAACGCTAAGGAAAGATGATATATTAAATCAAAGATCAAACCTCAAATGTGTGTCCAGGATAAGTTTTCTGGTAGTTGTCCAGCAGTGCATTTAGTCTTTCAACTGTCAAACCAAGAATGATAATGGTCAGAAATAAATGAAGAACAGGTTATGAACTAGACTGTTATCGTTGCGTCATCAACATCTAAAAAAAATAACTTTAAAAGGATGCACATATCGTAAAATGGATAGTGCATTAAAATAGCATGCATATTTATGTTGCAAATAATTATTATGGTCTTTCATGGAAATATAGATCAGAAAATGACAAGTTGAAACTTGAGGGGAAATAAGGTTTTTCGAAGAACCAACTTGCCTTGGTCTTGCAAAAATTCTGTAAGAGATGACATGGTAGTGGGGTGTGTATATTACATGTATCTGTAAATTAAATATGTCAATAACATTGCTTCAGGGACTTAATTATTCAATAATGTGTTCTGTAAAGGCACGGCGGTTTTTTTGGCTGCCATATTTGTTTACATGTAGACTAGCAGTGAATAAAAAAAAAAAAATCCAAGAAATGTTCGTCTATGTTTATTAGAGTTATTAATAGTTCCAAAATATTCCCTATATGTCTTTATTTGTTACCACACATTTTATATATGAGAAGAAAATTTCCTCATTCTGCCCGGTTGGAAAAAAGTCACATGATTTGGCCAAGATGGAGGAGGTGGATCACATTATTATTCATTCTTTGCGGTCCATTGGCTGGTAACGATACTTTTACGTATTATACACTACGATTTTAGAGTAGCATGTACTGAATTTATCGTTAGATTTGCTAGGAAATAGTTTGATTAATCTTACGTAGGCTTGTAGTAAAGCTGGTAAGATTAGTGATTAGATTGTTGACATATTCAGATAACCCCTCAATTCTTTTTCGCCTTTTCCTCCCTAGTGTAGATGGCCTCATTACTAATTACACGATCTCTTAGCTAGCTGGACAAGACATAAGACAAAATAAAACATAGGAAATGTTGCCACTGTTGTCATGGGTCTGCATACTTCACTTGCAACTAAATGACAACAAACTTGCAAGAAATTTAGTTCCTGGATTATTTCAATAACTTCAACCAACAGCTGACAAGGACTGTTTTATACAATATTTGAGGTTTTGTTTGCTCTTATTTGACACTCTCTGTCATCTAATAAACTGCACCTTTTGAAATTACAATATTGAGAACTCGAACAGATAATTCTGCAAACTGCTGCAGATTTAGGCCATGTTTATCATGTTAGTGTCATTGCTACACTAATGTACACACTACACACCCTAGCCACCTAGGCGATGTTTATGGCCGTGTAGTGTCATTACTATTGCTATATGCGTGTGTACATTCATGTCAGTAGCTAACTGTTTTAGCATAGGGGAGCAGCTGAATGAAAATTCCAAAGATATTGCGATTTATGAGAAAAATAACATAGTTGGGTAAAACGACTTTGGTGGGAGGTGGGGGGTTTGAATTGCAGACTCCACAGCCCCATGGCTAACTACAGTACTGACACTACTGGCCGTAATTATGGCCTACGTACATAGTAGCTGTAGTGCGTTCAGGACGCTGTTATTCTCTACGTTACTTTTCTAAAAGTAGTGGCTGGCTGAACGATTTAGTAGGAAAATAGCAGGAAATCAGTTTTTGCATTTGTGCATTCCATTCACTTCATGCTTTGGGGTATCACCATGATCACTATGTAGTACTACATGTGAAGGCTGAACGGTTATTGTAGTGCTTCATAGTACAGTGCCCCCTCGATATAACATATGGTCCGATGCACCGTGGATTTGGATATTACGCGGGGTCAGACGTGGATCCCATTTTTATTTTCGTTATTTCCCTGTAATATCGTTTAAGGCGGGTAATATCAAGCGGTGGTTATGTCAATCAAACAGTACTTCATAGAGAAAAGTAGCGCGTCTTGAACACCTCCCTGGTGTGTCATTTATTTGTTTTCTCTCACTATATTATATTTGTGCAGTGACATAGACGAGGATGTCTTCAGTCTGAAGCAGTTCAACACTGAACTGATCGTTTCCACCATTGTGAGCTGCATCAAGTTCATCAACAATGACATCAATCTCCCAAACACGCTTCCTCCTGGTATGTCCGCTCGCTTCAGAATGGGAGCGAGTCTGGCAAACTGTATACAGGTGGGTCTTAACTGAATTTGTCATCTACATGGTCTCTCTTATTGATCTTCAAGCTTGTACATATACCCATTTCAAAGAAAATAATGTGCATTACTGTAGGTTTAAGGTTAGATGTATTTGTTGCCACTCTTCATATTTTTACATTTTCCTGGGGTGTGTGGTGGGTGAGGGGGTCATACCGTTCTAGCTGTACTGCAGGGCAACAAAGGTGCTATATCTTAAAAAATAGTTTGCCCGCAGTACAATTTAACTTGCCCCTGTACGTCGGGCATATGTTAGTCTAGAGCCCTGGTGTACCATGTGTACTGTCTATGCTCAAACTGTTCCAGACTTGAAAGGAATGCTGTGCATATGTTAAACTACTTCTCTTGCAAGCAAGATAGTAGCACGGAGTGTCATTAGATGCACAACATCACTGTTCTATCCCTATTCTGTTTGAACCAGCTCGCTAGTGGGAACAGACTGCACATGTTCCGGACAGTCTTCGTTTTCATTCCTTTGACAAAACAGTGTGCTTGGAGTACTCCAAACATTACTACGGTGAAAGGAATGTCATTGAGTTTCCATGGTTGACTCATTTTTATGTCTTTTGCAGGATCTTGGTTACCGAGGCGACCTTGGATATCAGACATTCCTGTATTCCAATGAAAGCGAGATACGGAAGATTTTCATGTATCTTGTCGAGAAGCTGCCCAAAGACACCTCGCAGAGCGTAGAGGAACCACTGGGTGGGTATACACTGTGATGCAGCTGTTTGATGTGTGTGTGGCCAACAACATTATTATATCACTGATGATAGGGTAGCACATATGGGAGCTTGTCGTACAACAGACCTCAAGGTTTGAATCCAATCTCTGTGGTGGAGATAATGACTATTTGTTTGCGACTCGAAATGGCTATTGTATTACTATGTAGCACTTCGTAAAGAAATGTAGTACAGCCTGAACGCAGCCCAGATACCTGCTATAACACTGAAGTAATGTGGAAAACAATGTAAAACCCACACCAATTTTACCTGGTGGTTACTTCAGTCACATTGCAGTGGGTAGAATATTGAGGCAATAGGGAATGTAAGTAGACACGAGATAGCCCGAGATTCATTTAAAATCCGGTGACATAAACTGGTGAAAAACATAAATGCGCAACAATCCACTGTGACATCACAAACAAAACCCCGTCACGAGCCTTCTTTCACCTGTCACCGGAAATAACACCAGACGAGACTTACACTCCCTATAGCAGGAAATATTGACAAATGTTGGAATTAAATTTCTGTGCAGGTACAGTATTATGCAATAATGTCAGTAATGAATGTACCAACTATGACTTGGTGGTTGATGAAGTATTTTCGTGTTCCAGGTTCGTCGGTGCTTTTACAGCGAGCTATTTCAGCAGTAGTTGCTCAGCAACTGCATTCACCATGGACGCCATCGTATTTGAAGAACAAAGGTATCACATGGAGAGGCAAACCTCCCACTTGGCAGAGAGAGGTAAGCTATGCACTTGATTGAGTTCCTTAGAAACCATTTTATTAATCATATTGATATCTATTTACAAATGGTTTTGAAGAAGATATGTTTTACTAGTCAGGATGTTTTTCGATACTATAAATGTGGTTTTTTTCTTTCTGGACTTTCAGGGTGCCTCTTGCATGCACAACTTCCATTCTTCTCATCTAATCATTCCAGAGGGTTTGGATGATCTGACCAAGAAAATACCTAAAGGTTTGTTTTCAGTACAGGATATGTTCCCCAACATACAAATTGAGGCACTTGCCTATATATTACGCTATCCATTTACTAGAAATAATGTAAGGGGAGATAATTTGAGATAAAGTTTTGTTAATAATAACACAGAAACCTTATATATTCAACTTTGGCTGCTGACTGTTTCAGAAATACATGGCACATTTCTATAAGATAAATTAATTTTGAATACAGGATGTACATCACAAAATGCGAATATTAAGTCACTTTCTTCATATTTCCTAGATAATTTTATGAATAAAGGGAGATAACTAAAAGGGACATGAAAAATGCAGTTCAAACATACAAATGTTAACATCCAGCTCTGACTTGCGCACTGTTTCAGAAATACGGACCTACTACAATCAAAGTCTTCCATTCATCACCAAGCAGACGCTGCACCACCGCGATACAGCGCCGTCTGTTCTGGAGCGCAATCTGTCCGAGGTGGCCACCCACCAGGAGTGGGAGGCGGAGTGGAACAGCTCGGGACTGGCATCTCGACTCTCCCAGCAGGTCAGGGGTCATCGTCATGGTTACCCTCAAGATATTACAGTAGATCTGGTCTTCATGCACACTTGATGACATTCAAGATAGCACTTTTTATCACATATTTGTAAACCATTGCTTTCCCTGGAGCTGTGATTCAACGTTCGCAGAAGTTACATTTGTGATGCGATCATTATAGGATGTGCAGCTATCTGTACCGTGGTAGTGCAGTTATCATCCTTGGGCTGTCGATACCATCTGGTGCTCACAGGTTTACTGCAATGTTCAACAGAACAGAACTTTATTTCGCTCAGGCTGTTAACTACAGTACATGCGGTACAAATAGAATGTATATACATATTTTGAAGGTTTTCTCCTGCCATAAACTGACAAACCATGATATGAGTGAAACAATCTTGAAAGTGGCTGTAAACCCCAGTTTAAGAAAAACAAATATAAATATGCCTTGTTTGGCATGTTAGTTTGTGTAATCTGCATTTCTTTGTCCACAGGACTTCAAAGCTAAGAAGAGGGGAAAGATTCGGAAGATGATAGCTGACAGACTACGCCAAGATGCTCAGCGACACGAAGGCGCACGTGACTCTGAGGTCATGCGAGATCTGCAGCAGGTCATCTCGTCCATCAGCACTCGAGCCAAGGCTGGAGGCAAAACTAAAGGCTCACGATTCGCACACACGGAAAAGTTAATGTTTGGAAAGGTGAATAAATAGTCAAAAAGACAATTCATATTCAGCAAAAGACATTGTTTTCCCAAATATATATTTTTTTATTATTAGTTCTTCCACAATTTATGAAAGGCCCTGGGTTAAAATCCTGTACCTGGAGCTTGGTATCAATTGTTCGCGAAAGTTGCCATTCTGACGGGCTCGTAATAGGATGCGCTCTCTGCACCATGGCAATACAGATATCATCCTTGGTCCATCAGTACCAGCTAGTGCTCACAGGTTTATTGTGACAATTTTTGTGTTGCAGGATGAAGAGAAGACAATGGCTCAGATAGGAGGTGAAGTGCCGACCAAAGACACAGAGGAGGTAAAAAGTGTTTTCTGATGTTTTGTTGTTTGTTCCAGGGATGCGTTCAGGCTGCACTACATTTCACTACACTACACTGCTATTCTACAAAGTAGTCATTGGCTAAATGCAAAATAGCAGCAAATCAGTTTGCAGTCATTTACTAAATGTTTCCTACAAACCTCTACAAGTTCAGACCTGTGAAAATTACTACTACATAGGCAGTCTGAACGGCTTACGTAGCACTGCATTGTACTATGTAGCGAAAAGTAGTGTAGGCTGAACACACCCAGGATATATTCCTTTATCTATATCAGCGGCTAGATTGTTCTCCAGTTATTGAGATATTTGCCTAGCGATACCTATCTGAGCAAGGACACTGAATTGATGGCTTTTCAGACAAGAATAAATGTTGATGTTTGAATTTGTACTTTTAACTCTACATGCTGGAGATGTAACAAAGATTAGCGTCTGTGCCTAATCCAGCAGAAAAGGGGTAAATAGCTATTTTGACAATATTCTCACCAGGAACAAAGACAGAAGAGAGAGGAGGAGGCGGACTCGCTGCGAGCAGAATTGGCCGAGTTGGTGTCTCGTCTGGAGCAGCTTGACCTTGAGAACAGGAAGTTCACGGCCAGTCAGCAGCAGATGCAGGAGGAGATAACTACCGCAGATCGCCAGGCGGAGGACAAGCAGCAGATGTTTGCTGTGAAGAAGAGGACGCTGGATCTGTTTCCCGACGCGGAGAATAATATAGCAAAATTACAGGTAAATCTCGAGTTTCATGTCCATGTCTTAACACAGCCGTCATCCTTGACTTGTGAGTATCAGCTGGCGGCCACATCTTAGTGCAATATTCCAGGCTAGTTCTGGACGAGAGATTACACCTTTGAGTACAATTTCATGATTTGATTTAAAAACTCAAATTTTATACGAGGATATGTGAATAACATTTTGAGTTCAGTATGAAATCGTTCTAAAATAACAGTGTTCGAAATAGAGGAGGTCCTGGGTGGAGAGTCATTTGAAAATCCGCAATTACAGATTTTCCCACCATTGACATTGAAAAATTACCCCCTCCGATTATTTTCTGAAGAAAGCTAATGAGAGATCTGAAGAGAGCTAATGTAACTGCTTTGTGGAAATGATGACAGATATTGTGTTTCCTCCTGCCCTAAACTAAAAAAAATCGGTGACATAAGTGAAAGAATCTTCAAAGTGACTGTACACCCAAATTGGAGAAGAAGAAAAAATACAATAAAAAAATAAAATCAGGATCTATTAATGTAGATTTTATGAGTGCTTATATATGTGGTGGTCATTTTCGGCCTATTGTTTCCAGGAGGTAGTGGACAAGAGTGGACAGAGGCTGATAAGTCTAGCCGGTCAGTGGGAGAAACACAGAGCGCCACTCATTGAACAATTCAGGGAACTTCGGGACCTTAATTCAAAACAGGAGGTTTGTGGACTTTGTAATACTGTATACATGTGGCCTACTGGTCCATATCAGTAAGATTGTGAAGAGCTATTAACGACTACCTTATTAACTGCATAAACACATTTAATAAAATGTATAAGTTTATATATTTGAAATAATCATCATGTATTCGTGAAAAGTTCCTGCGGTGATGTAAAACAATAATGTTTGAAATAAAGTTGTGGTATTTCTTGAGCTTAGCATCAATGTTTGCAGAAGTTACATTTTTGACAATCATGATAGGATGTATTGTCTGTACAATGCCTTTATAGTACAATCCAGTGCTCACAGGTTTACTGAAAGCACTTCATTACAGATGTTGCAGGTTTCCTCATGTTGTAACTGACAATGATTGATGTGAATGATAACATTTTGAAAGTGGCTCTAAACTCAATTCAAACCAAAACTTGCATATTTTGAGGACATAATGATGTTTGTTTAGTCTGAAGCTCAGAAGAAGCTAGAAGAGATTAAAGCATTCCGTGCGAAGATGAAAGCTGTGGCAGACGAAACTAGGCATAAAGAAGAACTACAAAAACAACTGGTATGACGACACATATTATATTCTCGGATATATATTTAGTCAATTAATATTTCAAGTGTCATGTTTTTAATCCATGTTTTTATATTATGTTTTTCTCTCCATATTTTCCAAGCTAAACGCAGGTTTTCAATGTTATTATTCTTTTCTTCTCTTATATACATATCCAACGTTAAATAAAGCTTCTTATTATTATTCTGGCTCTAATTTGAAGAGTAAGTTTGTGCTCAGTTCTTATTTTCTTTGCTTGCTTTCGTTATCTGAAGAACTTTAAAATTTTATCTTGCAGCAATCGGAATATGAGAGAATGACAAAGGATGTTAATCGATCTGCATATACCAGGAAAATCATGGAAATTGTTTCGAATATCAAGAAACAGAAACAGGAAATTGACAAGGTGTGTATTTGGGGTTTCATAGATAACCAGAAGTGAACTTATCAGGATTTATTAATATCATTGTTTTTATCAAATGGAACAATGCATGGATGACATTTTTATTTTACAGGTGCTAGTCGACACGAGGGAAATCCAGAAGGAAATTAATTCTTTATCAGGGAAAATTGACAGAACGTTTATTGTAACAGATGAATTAATATTTAAGGTACGTTTACTCAATTACTGTATGCATGTATGATATAGTAATGTTTCAAGAGCATGCAAGTGTAATACTTCCACAGTGATATAAAACATAAATAGCAATTCAAGAGCATGTTAGATGCATTTAAGGAAGAAATTAAATCAGACAGCAAAACTATTAAATATAAAATTTATATAAAGCGTGAATAAATTGGGCATTTGATTTGTATTTATTACTGTCTAGAAAGGCTTCTATATGTTATTGTTTTTTTGTTTTTTTTTACGTAGGATGCCAAGAGAGATGAAGCTGTGAAGAAAGCCTACAGATTTTTAGCAGCATTGCATGAAGTAAGGATAAATTATTCTTTTTATTTCATTGGAATTGTTACTAAAAATAATGATTAAAAACTACCATAGGTAGTCCGTGTTACAAATGTTATCAGCATTTTACATTTTTCTTTGTAGAACTGCGATGCCCTGATTAAGACAGTGGAAGATACTGGAGTTATTATGAGAGAAATTAGAGATCTGGAAGAACAGGTGAGATAGTTGAGGAGTTAATCACTGTAATTTGAGTTAAAAAGTTAATCACTGTAATTTAACATGTTACCTTTTGCAATAAATATCCCATGATCATTCATAGTGATCTATCACGATTTCACTGATTTCTATATTAATTAAGACTCTAGGGTAGATCTTGTAATTTCTCTATGGGCCTGTGCTCGGGTTTACGATAGGGTCGAAGTGCAGCAGGACCTAAACCTTGGCATACACGCAAATGATGCAAGTTCTGATTTATGCCTAGACTGCAGAATTAACATTGTGATATTGACCTCATTATCCCTATGGTACTGTTTCAGGTGGACAACGAATCCAATAACAAAGTACTGGCCAACCTAGAGAAGATTTCAGTGGATTTCCAGCAAATGAAGAAAGAAAACAGTGGTTTAATTGCCAAGTTAAAACAAAAGTCTTAACGGCAGTACAAATGTATCATTGACATAATTTAGATATGAGAACCGCAGTCCACATTAGATATTATACACTATAGTATATATTCCATTCTTGACATAGCGTGAATTGCATTTCCAGTATTCTGTGTGAAAATGTAAAGTGATACATGTATGTACATGCCAATTTCTTATCTGTTAAGTCCTGTCAACAACTTGTTAATAAGAAGAAACTACAAAGTGCCATGCATATTATTACACTGAAAACAAATGAAGATTCAGCCCTTCAATTGAATTTTCCCATTGCTTCCGAGTTCTACCTAGTCCACATATGAAGTACACTGAACATTGAAAGATGCCAGCCAAAGAATTACCAGCACTACATAGTAATTGCTTCACCATGTTCACTTGAACCACAATATTAACGTCACTTTCAGCACAAATTGGTTCCGTCTAACGTCATTCTGGTTCTAATCTGTCTATAATTTTCAGCACATCTATATCACTTTCAGTACACATTAGCTTAGTGAATGTCATTTTCAGCATCCAAGTGTCCTGTATGTTATTTTCAACACACATGTATTGGGTCCTGTCCAAAGTCACTTTCATGACAGATGTCATGGAAAAGAATTATCAACACTGCATATTTTATTTTAGTGTATTGTTTCACCATGTTCACTCTCAGCACACTTTTGACATCATTTTCAGCATGCGTGGGTTCAGTTCAATGATACTTTCATGATATACATATGTCATGTTGTCTTTTCAGCATACAACAGATCCCGTCTGATATCACTTTCAGCACGCATGGGTAGTTCAATTAATGTCACTTTCAGCATGTTCGGGACACACTTGTCCAGAAAACGTTTAGCAACGACTACCAAAGTTTTAGTGATTTAACCCTACCCATGCTGCAGGCAACCGGAGATGCCCTAAAGAGCTGTGTCTGTGTCCAATCCAGCAGGGAGAGGGTTAATCAAACCTGGCGATTCCAGCAATATGCAATAGTGGAATTTTATTTGCCAACCCGGCTAGGTGAAAGTGCGCTGCTTCAGATTACTTCTGCCGGCTGGGTCATATCCGACAAGCTATCCAGCAATTTCTAGCAAAAGTGAGCTGGTTGTGCTGGTATCTGGTGACCAGCTCTCAGCTAGAGTCCGGTTAGAAAAAAACCAGTCTACCGGTACTTAGTAGACTGAGCCAGGTTGTTTTATTTTCCATCTCGCTGTCAAGTAACGAGCTGCTATCTGCAAAACCAGCAGTTTTGTGAAGTTCGCCCCCAGTTGTTAAAGTACTTTCTGCTTTCCTAACTTTTAGTTTACTAATAAATGTAATATAATTTGGCCCCCATTCCACAGAACTATCGTAGCACTAAGAAAATTGTAGCTCAATCAATGTTAATGTATGGGAGTTACGACTCGTAGCGCTACTATCTTTCAGTGGAACAGCGCCCTGTTGAAAGGAGCACGTGTATATTTGTCATTGCCTTATTAGGAACGAAATTGTCAATTCTTCATTAATTAATACCTCAGATAATACCATTATGAAGAAAATTTACTACATGCATGTATTTCACTGCCAGAACAGCATTGAATGTGAAATGAGTGAATGAATTAATATATTTTCAAGATGATGCTTCTATGGCAAGTGCTCTAGATGTATATTACCAGTAGAATCTGTATTTTACATTGTTATAGACCAGCTATAGCGCATTGCATAATACTGGTTTAATCAGAACAAAATATTGTTTATAGTGTCAGCAATAGATGTCATATTTTATACAGACATTACATCTGTGATTAGAACAATGTTATGTGATTTTCATGAACAATATTCGTACGATATAAAATACTGGTGTAATAAAAGTGAATACTGTTATATATGGTTCTGTGTCATTATTTACAAATCCTGTAGACATACTGCAATGCTCATTAATGTCTACTGTTGTTAGGATGCTAAATAATGAGCTGTTCTCCATCGTCTTTAATAACTTTTAGCCAAAATTTACCTCGATTTGATCTCGACATATTTTATTGACAAAATTTCAAAAGGATTGGACAGAAGCGAAAACACTTATCTCAGTCCTCTCCTTATTTACAGATTATAA
>JAUTBQ010174523.1:0-11460 GCA_032361185.1 Lepetodrilus ovalis
GTTTCATCCAGGTTTTCGCCGTTTTAGCCAAATTATTTTTCGCCGTTTTGGCGTGTCGCCGTTATCGCCTGTAGCCGGTACGAGAGCTCTGAGAAGCAATGCCCTGATCGCTACAGTTACTTATGTTCTCGCAGTAGCTTTGTGAAACAATACCCTGATATATAACTTGTATTCATATTGCTGTTTGGAGGAATTCTAGTATGGTAAATGCAAACCATACCCTACTGATTATAAAGGTGACTGAATACTTACTCCGAGAATTCTTTTTCTTGCAGCTCGTCTACAAACTGTACGAAGAGGGGAACATTTCCAAGAACTAGGCCTCACTCGGATGTCACGCTTAGTACAGTAGACATGGACCGGTAGATGATGACTAGTGCAGAACTCTCTGGCGACTGCTCACGATTTGGTTAGATTAGAACCAGTTTAGTCTTACAAGGACACTTCTCAAAGGTTTTCTGAGGGAACTGAAGCTCGTGGACAGCCTACGTGTTCTAAACAAAATGGCCGTCCATGCTGAACACAATAAGGCCATCCATGCCGACCACAAAAAGGCCATCCATGCCGACCACAAAATGGCTGTCCATGCCGAACACAAAATGGCTGTCCATACCGAACACAAAATGGCCGTCCACACTGAATACAAAATGGTCTCCAGGTGCAAGATAAAGATGGCTGGACATGCACCTTTCCTGAAAGGTATGCATGCTGACAATGTGTATTCACTACACAGATATTCCAAGCTACGAGGTGAAGTACGAGTACTCGATTCCGTCCTCTTATGGACACAAGTCAAAAGGTGAATTTGTTTCTAAGGTGTCATTCTCAGGTGTTCCTACTACAAACTTTAGTGGAGGAAAGACCAACGACCAATCAAAACTCTCGTTATATACACGACTGTGCAATGAGCAAAAGTTGGAGTCTCTCAAGATCTGAAGCTGCCGTAAAATGATCGCGATCTCCACTTTGATGTGACAGTATTATGAAGTCTTCCTGTTGGAGCTTGGTGCTATGAAGGGTGATGCTGCCCAGTTTTACAACCCTTCTTAGCATTAGCATGCCGCAATGTTTTCATTGTTTGTTTTACTTGTTTGCCAAAACTCTTGTGTGTGTGCGCATTGTTTTACTGTGATAATGAACACGTACCACGAATGTGGGTTTTATCTTTTTGCCAAAATTGACCAACGGCCATGGATGAAGATTAGTCCTGTGCTGCAAGTGACGATGTACCCAGGGTTCATGTGACCATGGTCACCAAGGTTCATGTGATCAGTGTTCATATAACCAGTGATCAGCATTCATGTGACCAGTGATCAGGGTTCATATGACCTCTCAAATATTTCCTTTGTCAATGTTTACTCTAGCAGTATCTATGTGGAACATATAGATCTCTACTTCAATTGTCTGTTAAATTTTATAACAGACAGCGATTCTGACAACTGAAAACCTCTATAGAAAACTATTCTTATATACACCGTACTCTTGTTTTATTAAAGTAATACTGCTACTTTTTTATATATGAAATGATTCCTTGCATAAATACATAGGTTAATTCAATGTTTTAGATATCCAATTTCATTTGTTTATTATATTTGTATCAATTTACGATTTTATAGAATGTAAAGTTAAACATTTTTGCCATGTTAATGCACTTTTGACAGACGTTCAATAGAATGTTGCAAGTTTTGTATTTGTTAAGTCTACGAGATGACAAGTACATAAAATCAGTCTATTTATTATCGATATGTAATTGTTCTAACATATCCCTCTATTCTTGTGGTGAACTGTTTATATGTTCTGTTCTGGAATATTCAATGTATCGTAGTATAATGATTGTATAACCTTCCTCAACCAATGACATATGAAACATGAATAACATACTTTTGTTAACCATGTTTCATATCAGATACCATCCACACTAAATACAGTGTATATATATAAATAATGGTTCATGTAGTACTAGATTAGTATATCATCTCCCAACCAACTATATCAAACATGTTTCATATGGCATACCCTCCCAACTTTGTCAAACATGTTTCATATAGTGCATCCTCCCAACCAACTATATCAAACATGTTTCATATAGCATACCCTCCCAACTATGTCAAACATGTTTTATATAATATACCCTCCCAACTAACTTTGTCAAACATGTTTCATATAGTATATCCTCCCAACCAACTATGTCAAACATGTTTCATATAAGTATACCCTTCCAACCAACTATGTCAAACTTGTTTCATATAGTGTACCCTCCCAACCAACTAGGTCAAACATGTTTCATATAACATACACTCCCAACCAAGGATATATAACATGTTTCGTATAGTATTCCTTCCCAGCCATGAAGAATATGTTTCATATGCCAGTTGTATACTGCACCTTCCCAACTATGTCATACACTCCCAACCAATGATTATAAAGATGTTTTATATTGTATTCCCAACCAACCATGCCAAATATGGTTCAGATACCAATAGCATAGAAAACCTTCCCAACCAACTGTCAAACATGTTGCATATAGAATGCCTTCAATTAGAATTATGTCACATTTGTTTCCTATAGTATAATCTTCCCATCTGACCGTCAAACATGTTTCATATAGTATGCCTTCTAAAACAACTACAGTGCCCCCTCGATATATCACAGACTGATGCACCGCTGATTTGGATATAACACAGGGTCAGACGTGGATCCTATTTTTTTTCTCTCATTATTTCCCTGTAATATCATATAAGGCGGGTACTATAACGCGGGGGGTATGGTCATGGACCCCAACTTCAGCATTATATCGAGGGGACACTGTATATCACATTTGTTTCATATACTAGTAGTATATAACCTTCCCATCTGACTGTCAAACATGTTTCATAGAGCATATGTTCCCAACCAACGATGTAACTGCAACTGAAGTAGTGCACTGAAGATGTTACGTTTATCCCTCTCCCTTCACACCTATTTATGGCATCTCCAGTTGCCCCCAGTAGGGAGAGGGTTAATTTCACCTATAATACTTTCCTCACTCATTGACATGTTAATGTTTAATAATTAATGTACTTATGAACATTTAATGGGAAAATCATCCCATCAAATAAGAAATAATTACATTTTCCAGGATGGGGAATATTCCACAGATCGGTGGAAATCAACTTTTTATTAATATAATTATTTATGTATATTTATTTGCCATAGACATGACTGAGGGCCTGTTTTCCCACTGAAATCACAATTGTCCATTGCCACGTCTGATTTTGCAACCTGTTTTTAAAAACAGAAATACTATGCCCCTGGAAGGAGAAATTCTATTCTATAATACTGAAAATAGTGTACATTTTGTTTTGGTTTTCCAACTTTAAACTTCCAAACAGGCAATTTCTACTATCGTAAGTGACATGCTGGTGACTTGGAACAAAAACTTGCTATGTTTCTACAAAACGATAGTCCTACTTGCATCAGCATAAGTAAAGACAGTGTGAGATTTTTCATATTACATGTACTATCGTCAAACATTTATGAAATAATAAATAGATTTATTGTTGAAGGGTGAAGGAAGTAATTTCCTGTTAAGTTTTATTCCAGTTATTTAATTCTGAAATTTGTGTATACTTCATTAGTTTATATTGTATTCTCTGTACGTCTTTAATCCAATAGAATGCAATGCCTCAGTAGAATCCTACTTTGCATGTTAACTCTTAGCTGTTAAGTTTTTTTTTATAATTTAAAGATTTTATAGATATTTTATTTATTATTAATTATTTATTTAATTTGGGGTTTAGAGCCACTTTAAAGATTTTTAACTACCGGTAATGTTACTTATGTGTGCTAGTATATAGATCCATACAAATGGAATAGAAACATTAATCAGCACTCTCCTTACATATCTATTATCCTCTAATACACAGGCCTTGTGCCTCAGTACACAGTAGCGTATGAAAGAGCAGTTACTCAGTCTGGGTATTGAGGATGAAATTTCATTAACCATACGACATCTGAGAGAAAACTGATTAAATTTTTTTTTTAAATCCTTTGAAGACTATAGATTTGGAACGGGTAGTCGAAAATGAAAATAAATATTATTTGATATATTAACCAGCCAGTCGGGTCCAATATAATAATTACCGGCATATGAATTTGAGATTAATGTTCAGTTGACAGCAAAATTGATCGATATGATTACCAATCTGAACACACAATTATGTTCAAAATACTGCTTGTCAACAGCAGTAGTTGTTATTAATTAGATTTTATACCTTCACCATTTATTATTATAATATTCTAAAAGCTACACTGTTAGAAAAATATAATAAAAATAATTATTTTCCCAAAAAGGTCGGCAGATTTGTAAACCAGGGAATGAAATAACTATGGCCGAATCATTTCTTTTTCTTATTCTCTTCAGACTTTTATTGTACTCTAGTTTGTAACAATAAATATGTTGTCCACTGTCTTTATTTGACGAGTTTATGGTATGTCCACATCCAGGAAGGCGATGTGGAGCAACTGTTACCGAGCAACTGTTACCGAGCAACTGGTACCGAGCAACTGTTACCGAGCAACTGTTACCGAGCAACTGGTACCGAGCAACTGGTACCGAGCAACTGTTACCAAGCAACTGGTACCGAGCAA
This sequence comes from Lepetodrilus ovalis, assembly GCA_032361185.1. Classification (NCBI taxonomy): domain Eukaryota; kingdom Metazoa; phylum Mollusca; class Gastropoda; order Lepetellida; family Lepetodrilidae; genus Lepetodrilus; species Lepetodrilus ovalis. The sequence goes on from JAUTBQ010174523.1 coordinate 4,630, forward strand.
CTGGTACGTGTATTTGTACAACAATTAGACGGCCATGGCAGCAAGTAAGAGTACAGTGGTAAAATGTTTGGAGTCGTGAATTCAAATCCCGCCCTGGGAGCCAGGATTAATGGTCATGAAAGTTACCTTTCTGATGCAATATTAATAGGTTGCACTGTCTGTAGAGTGGCTTCGTTGCAAATGGATGAAAGATTCCCACAGCGACATTAAAACTCCATATTCACTCACTCACTCACTGTAGAGTGGCAATACAGATATCATCCTTGGTCTGTCAGTACCAGCTGGTGCTCGCAGGTTTACTGCAACATTCAGCGCTACGGATATTACCAGTTTCCTCCTGCCATAAACTGACAAGTCATGAATTAACTGAAAGAATCTTGAAAGCGACTCTAAACCTGAAAACAAACAAAAATAGGATACAAGAAAATTATGCAAGTGAAGAAAATTACACATAAAATAACATAAAATATATATTTATTCAATATGCGATGTAAATGGACATGCAATATGCTATTTCAGTAAACAAACATGTGGTTTTTGTGACATAGCATTCTTAAAATGCTATGATTTAGCACTACCTGATATCACAGTCATTGTATCAGTCAGACCACAGGACGTTAAATAATTAAAATATTATATAATACATGACAACACTTTATTCTAATTATTCAAAGTTCTGTTTTCAAATACAACTGGGGTCAGCCCCACAACACTTGAGTTTTTATTATATTGTATGTATTATTTTAATTTATGTGAATAATTACAATAAACCACTCATATATCCACACCTAGCATACATCTGTATAATCCGTTTTGACAATTCAGTGGCAAGTCATTATGCTTATATCTGAGAGATACTAAAATTAAAATTGCAAAAGGTGTCTTATCTAATGCATATTGTAATGCATATTGCATATTGGGTACTGTATATGTAACAGTATTACAATTTCTTCCTATAATGGCCGTATTTCAATGGCTAGCAATGATTACATTGGGTCAGAGGTCATATTGCTCTACAATTGCAGCTTATGAGAAGTTAACATAGTCTACCACCAACCAAACAGGGTGTCCTTTCACGAAGCGCTCTTATCCACTAAGAGACCATAGCGCTCTCTATTCCGATAGTTAATGCACTACAAAGAGAGTGCTTATAATGGTCTATGGTCTATTAGTAGATAAGAGAGCATTGTGAAAGGACAAGGACAATAATAAATACATGTACACATTTACAGAATACAGCCAGATATTGACTACAAAAGGAAACATGAACATCCTTTAAAGGTATACAATCACAGTGTGAGTGACTATGGGCATTTAATATAGCTGTGGGAATCCTTCACCCATTTGCAACAAATACAAACAAAATATTGATGCAATCGTGTAACGTTCATACATGTACTTCCAAAAACCTTTTCCACATTTTTCACTGTATGATAGACAAAATTCCACAGTAACACCTCTATATAGAAGTTAGATTGAATTTAATACATAAACTTTCGGTAAAAAACCTGAATATGTTATAAATGTTTTTCTGTTTGCTTAATTATATTAATACAATAACTGGAAGTGGTACGATTTGGTGTAAAGAGGGGGAAACACCTAAATTTTCATTGTTTCATTTAGTGATTCGATTAAGATATTTTAATACATAAAATATGAAAATAATTAAAACTACCGGTATGGAATATGAGGAAAATGTAGGTTGTTGTCCAGGGTATTCGTTTCTTGAAGCTCTCTTGTCTACTACGACACCACAGGGATCTCTAATACATGGCGCTTGTGCACTCATACTATCATAGTGCATACGAGAGCTTCAGGAAATGATACCTAGCATACTTGTGTTGACAAATCAACTGTACATACTGTACTTTCAGGTTTGTATTTATGTTCGACAATGAAATATGTCAACAAACCCTGATTGTATGCATTTAAAATTAAAATTCATTTCATAAACAATCCGAAGATATAATACGAATACATAAGAAAGATTGACAAGTACCGTATTCCGGGAAATATTTGGGAGATGCTATTTACGTGGTATTCGGTGGTAACATGTGTCATGTCAGCCTTGAAAATATGTCATCATTGAAAACTATCCTATTCTGACAGGTTCAACCAGAACTGAGAAAAACTAGTTGCTAGTAACTTGGTATTTTATGTTGCTAATGTGTGCATGTATACTAAATATCGCAGGATATATTCAGACAAAAACTTAAATATCTAGTTGTGATATGTGCAGTTGTGTCAGGTTATAATACTGCTGTAGATATCGCTTGTTGATTGAAAGCGATATCTACTGTGAAAACACAGTATTGGGTGATAAAATATATAATATAATGAGATAACAAGAATTATCGAAATCTTGTTATGTCTTCAATCGGGAAAATTTTGCACCTCGAAAATTACCTGGAATACGGTATTTAGGACATATTCATCACAGTTACATGAACAAAAGCAACCCATCATATATTGAGTACAACTATGAATTTACAAACCATGTTCGGCTTTTACATGCTCAGCTCATAGTTGTATTGCTATATTTGCTGCATATTTTTCATATGCATATTGTTGCATATTTATCATATGCATATTTCAATATTAATAAAAAATAATAATAATGCATTCTTAACATGCTGTGACAAGCTAATGGACGAGTAATTAAGTGTTTCCTTGTATTAAATAATGTTCTATATATTTCCTCATAGTGTTTACAAAAGAAAAAAGGAAAATGGCATTCTATTTTGAACCTCGTATGAAACACAATTATGTCCACGCTTATGAAAAATAAATTATTGTAATTGTGAAGCCTGAGATTCATGGTGCATATAAAACCAGAAAAAAATATTGTTTATGACAATTTTGAGTGTCTAAATTGTAGAATATTCCAATGTTGTCATGGTGATATGCTAACAAATGGTGGCCATCTTGAAAATTGATTGATTCTGTGAATATTTTAATAGAAATGTTTTTACCATTATTTCTTAAAAAGAATCTTTAATTATATGCAATTGCTTCTTATACGCCACAAGTCACTTTTTGTCTTGACAGCATATAAAGAATGGCTACTAGTTACATGGTCTTCATAACAATCCCTCTTGTTACAGCTAACAAAATCTACGGCCAATTTATGGCGAGACCTACTCACTGTAACATACCTGGACTAAATTCCCAGCAAACCGATTGGCTCATGTGACCAAAAACTATGTGAGCCAATCAGATTTCAAGAATTTGGTTCGGGTCCAGGGAATAGACCGCCAGTCCGGGTCTAGGGGTCCAGGAAACAGACCCCAGCACAGTTGCACACTGACAAGTGCCGAGATTAATCTGATTAATCTCAAGGGTGTCAGCCCGGGAAAGCGACATAAATAAATTCAATGAGGCCAGGAATGCGACAAATCCAATCGGAACTGGAGCGCGATAAATACACAACACCTTAATAAAACAACCACAACCGTAAAATAGATTAAAAAGATCTAATTTTGGACGGTAATGATTACACAAGTATGATACAAGTGTGCGCTTAACCTCAGAAGTGTAATGTGTCTCATTCCTCGTTTCATTCAACCCTCTCCCTGCTGGATTAGGCACAGACACTGCTCTTTATGGCATCTCCAGTTGCCTGCAGCATGGAGAGGGTCAATGGCATTAGCTGGATGCAAGCTGCAAAACAATTATTTAAATTATTTGTAATTCAGAAGCTATTTACCCATGTACGCGGATACTTTTTTCATTTCACGCAGTGTATTCGGCGTTAAATCCAAAAAGAAGGCTTAGCAATTGACTACGACGACAACGATCAAGTGAAAAAGATAGTGAGACGAGCAGCTGCATTGCCATTGGTGCCACTGGACAAGGTAGAGGATGTTTGGCTTAATGCCGTCGCGGACACACCCCCAGACCAAAAAGTGCTATCTTTCATGGACTACGTTACAAGATCGTGGATAGAAAATGACAACTGCCCTATGTATATGTGTAACCACTTTGGCAACGGACCGACAACGATGTTGAAGGGTGGAATGTTAAACTCGACAAACTGGCCAGGAAAAACCACCCCAACATATTTGAAGTGATTCAGCTTTTCCAGAGAGAGTGTTCAGTCACTCGTGGAGGCGTCTGTTATACGTTTGAATGAACACTGGCCGACACTCGCTCGTAAAAGATACAGGAACATCAACACAAGACTACGAATACTGAAAGACAACCTCATTGCCAACAACCTCTCCGACATTGTCTACACAGACTCTAACATCAACTCCGATCTTCTACACCTTCAGTGAACTATTTAGATAATGTGCCATGACCTTATAACTTTTATGAATTTATTTTACTTACGGTAATTTACCTTCATTTAACAATTGTTGTTTGTATACATGTGTTTTATTAAAGTGTATATTACATATGGATTTATACATCTATTTTACTATACCATACCAGAATACATTTTATTGTGTTTTGTGCAGCTTCATTTAATCATTTTAAGCTGTACATGAATTTTCTAAGTGTTTACTATATATGGATTTATTCATTTACTAATATTTTACTATATACGAGTATACATCTTACATCAATATTAATATACCGTATGGCCCAGATCCAGAAAATGAAGACAATTTGTTGTCACTTCGGCCCTCACTCAACCTAGTGACACTACCCCCGGTAAACGTGTTTTTGTGGTTAATTATAAAATTAGTAATTTACAACATTTTAATAGAATACTCATTTGAAGACACTTTGTTAGCGTTCATTAAAGCACATGTAAGTCCAGGTACCACAATTTATTCAGACGGATGGGCAGCCTATGGTAACTTAAAAACAAAATTGGATATGAACATTTCACTGTAATACATAAGAAATCACTTACCGGTAAGCAGAAACATAGCAAACTGGACACTGGTAAAGAAGTCAAAGTTACAACAAACCGTATAGAAGGCGCATGGTAGCATGCAAAAGAACACTTTTTGAAAATAAATGGGACTTCATTGAAGAATTTAGAGAACCACATGGCCGACATTCTTTTCAGGAATCACGATCGTTCTAGTAGTTTTGAAGCATTCTTTGATGAAGTAAGACAGGCATATCCTATATATGCACTATGTGTATAACACTCCATTTTGGGATTCCTCTGCTGCAACCAACCATACTACCCGCCTGTCAGACAATAAAAATGATGATGCAGATTCGCAAGCTCCATCCATTCCTTCCATTCCAAAACCTACCAAGGACATAGATGTAAAGCCTTCCACCTCCCATAGGAAATACACGTTCCTGTCGATGTCGCAAGCTCCTGTGCCATCCAGCAAACTATACCCCAGTTACCATGGTTACACTGAGGGCAAAGGTCACACACCCACTGTTTCAAGAAAAGGGAGGACACTTTAGAAGAGGAAGTCGTGGGTCAAATACGACTTTTCTTCCGATAGCGACTTTGTTTCCTATGCAATGTATCTGTTTTTGTTCATTATGTAAATTATATTCCAGATTGTTGACCATACCATACTAAACTGTCTTCATGTAAACACCTGAGACAACTGTATATATGTACCTCAAATGCTGTAGTTTACAGTCTGAGCATAATGAAGTTCTGTTCTGTTCTGTTAAAATGAGCATTCTTAAAAAATAATGTACTTACATAATTTATTATTTAAATTAACGCCATCGTTGTGACAACGCAGGGCTCGGACATTCTTTTTCACGAATCGTTTGTTACTAGGATGTTATCCTATACATCAGTGAACCGAGAAGAATACCTGAAAGCTTCACTGAGTTTTCTACCCGTTTCTTAAATTTGTCGCTTTACCGGGCCATCTGACTGATATGCTTTCACTGAAAGATTGTATATTATACAGTGTATGTATTTACATAATTCAATTGAAATAAATACAGTAATATAATGTAAGAGAATTACTTCCCTTTATAACCTTGTCTATCACTGTGAGGTAACCATAACAATTTCTGTCATTAACAGATGAGTATTTACAGTTGACTTCATTAATGTGCAACCATAAGCGATTTCAATAACTGCAAATGGTATCATGTCATTTTAACAATCGTAGCAATAACAGCAATAGTAATAATTACTAACCTTAAATTTGATATGGCAAACATGACATGTCATGATAGAAATCATCCTCCCACCCCAGGGGTACTTATTCCGCTTAAAGAACTCTCCATGTCTTACACCCTGGCACACATTTAGCAGGAAATTTGTGCAAACAGCCAACCAATTAAATCATTTTCCAAATGAAATCGCTGTAGAAATTTATCCAATGAAATAGATGCTATTGTTGTTCTATTTATAGCTCCTATACACTGTTTGCGCAACTTTCTGGCTAGATTAGTGCCAGGGTGTACAGCAAGGAGTCCTCGTGAAGCGGAATAAGTAGCAAGGATGGTGCAAGGATGGATAAAAATATGAATCCAAACAACGAATGAAGTTGCAAAATGGGAATGTCTGAATAATGTATCACAATTTTGCTTTGATCGTACTTGAAAATTTGATATAAAACAAAGGAACCATTGCAGAAAACTATTGTAACATACATTTACAAAAAATCCGAAAATCCGGGAGTTTATCACACTTTGTGGAAAAGTTCCCAATTTTTATGCAATCTCTTCATATTGATATTGAGCATAGATTATAAGGGACTGGATAGCCAACTCCTGCTCATTTACATATGACCATGTAGTGTCTGCACATCTTTCTCACGTTCATTGTATGCATTTCCAGTAAACATGGTAAAGGGTAAATGTCACAGTCCTATGTATTTGTCACAATGAGTATGACGTCGCATCTGCCGTTTACACTTTTCTCCCAGAGATTAGCAAAGCTGT
>JAUTBQ010174534.1:0-11460 GCA_032361185.1 Lepetodrilus ovalis
ATCTAACTTAAATGATGCAATATCTACACCATCACCAATAACGATTAAAACATCATGCTCTATCAAAGTAAATTCATTTAAATCTGGATTAAAATATAGTTTATTATCTTCACTACTTCTTATAACACCCAGAACTTTTAAATTATGTTTTTTTATACCAATACTTTTTATTTTAGAATTTAGTGCACGAGAATCTTTAAGTATCTCAATCTCATCAACAACAGGATCATACCTTTCTAAAAGTATATTATCAACTGCTGAAAATGCAACAGGTTGCCTAAAGTATTTATAAGCTGCCCTTGCAGCAACCTTATAAGGAAATATCTCCTCCCTAGCTCCAGCAATCTCTAATTTTTTTGCCACTGAAAGCGTATTGGCACGAGTCAAAATATTGATATCATTATCTAAGGCTCGTAAAGAGAGTGTAGCAGAGAGATTAAACGCGTCATCATTACTTAAAATCACCGCATACTTCACTTTACTATCACACTCCAACTCTTTAAGTATCTCCATATCACTAGCATCCGCTTTTAATGCTAAAAACTTCTCTAGCTTCGCCTCTTCTACAGCATCTTCGTCCTGATCTATAATCAAAATATTTCTACCCTCTTCACGTAACTCATACGCCAATACTTTTCCCATTTTGCCATAACCACACAAAAGTATATACTCTTTTAATTTCCCCACTTCTCCCACCACATACTGAGACTTGGCTTCATGCAGCTTCTGTGTCATCGCTGTGGTCATGATAGAAGTCATAAATGAGATAATCCCAATACCCCCGATGATCAAGATCATCGTAACAAATTGCCCTTCATTGGTCTGTGGAGAGATATCACCATACCCAACCGTTGTGATGGTTATAACAGCCCAATAAATAGCATCAAAAAAGTTTTCTAACTTTGGATTTTCGCCCGTCCCCTCAAAGATATACAGAGCAGTAGAAGCAAAAAAGACCATAAAAGAGAAGATCACCAAAAGGGTTAAAAACTCAAAGCGCTTCTCTACAAAAACATGCATCAAAAAATTCAGACTTTTGGTATAACGAAACACTTTAAAGAGACGAAAGAGTAAGAAAAATCGAAGTACACGAAGAGGACGATAAGAAGGAAGTATCGCTAAAAGATCGATAATAGACATCGGAGAGATAATAAAACGCCCTTTTTGTGCAAGTGCAGGTTTCATCAACTGCCACAAAGAAGCATCTTTTATATCACTGTGGGCTTTAATTACAAGCTTATAGCCATCTGAACTCACCCAAAAACGCCCTAGCCACTCTAAAATAAATGCAAATATAGCAAATGCCTCAAAGGTATAAACCCACGTAGGCAAATCATTTTTAATCTCGAGTATCAGTATCATGATAGTACTCAGTACCAAAAATATCATGCCATAATCAAAATATTTCTTTTTAAGTGAGCTTTGATTTTCTAAGATATCATAGGCAAATGCTTTATAAGCTCTGTAGCGCTTAGAAGCTTCTAGTTGATACGCAAAAGAGAGAAGCTTCTTTTTAAAATCCATCGATTTACGCCAATTTTTTCTTTAAAATATCATTCACTTTGGCAGGGTTTGCTGTACCTTTAGATGCTTTCATCACTTGCCCTACAAAAAAGCCTAAGAGCTGTTCTTTTCCACTCTTATACTGCTCTACCTTATCCCCATTTGATGCCAAAATACCATCTACAAGCGTTTCAATTGCACCATCATCGCTCATCTGTTTGAGTCCAAGTTTTTCAATCGTAGCATCAACATCCACTTCAGTTGTTATCAAAACATCTAACACTTCTTTTGCCGCTTTTCCTGAAATCGTACTATCGTCTATACGCTTCACAAGGCAAGCTAGTTTTAATGCATCAACAGGTGAGTTCATCAGCGTTACACCATTTTTTAAACGTCCTTGCAATTCAACAGTAAGCCATGTCACCGCATTTTTTGCACTTGCCCCCTCATCTAACATCGTTTCAAAAAAGTGCGCCATCTCTATGTCACCAGTTATCACAGCCGCATCATACTCTTTGATACCATATTCACTAACAAAACGTGCCTTCTTAGCATCGGGTAGTTCAGGGATATTTTTCCCCTCTTCAAGCATCGCATCGCTCACGATAACAGGCTCTAAGTCAGGCTCAGGAAAGTAACGATACTCTGCTGCATCTTCTTTACCACGCATACTTCGTGTTTCACCACTTACTGTGTCAAAGAGTCTCGTCTCTTGGTAGACTTCATCTTCATAAACATCATCTTCCCATGCTTCTATCTGACGCTGGATTTCATACTCAGTTGCTTTTTGGATAAACTTAAATGAGTTCATATTTTTAATCTCTACACGAGTGTAAAGCTTCTCATCACCTTTTGGTCGTATAGATATATTTACATCACATCTAAAGCTACCCTCTTGCATATTTGCATCACTGATATCAAGATACCTTACAATGGCATGAAGTTTTTTCAGATATCTGATAGCTTCATCACTACCTCTCATATCAGGATCACTTACGATCTCAAGTAGTGGTGTCCCTGCTCGGTTTAGATCTACCTTGCTATTGTCACCATCGTGGATACTCTTTCCCGCATCCTCTTCTAGGTGTGCTCTTGTGATACCGATCCTTTTAGTAGTACCATCATCAAAATCTATGTTTAACTCTCCACCCTCCACTATCGGGATCTCAAACTGGCTGATCTGATAACCTTTTGGAAGATCTGGATAGAAGTAGTTTTTACGATTAAAGATAGACTTTTTATGTATTGTAGATCCAACAGCATGACCAAAACTGATAGCTTTTTTAAGTGTCTCTTTGTTTAAAACAGGTAAAGCTCCTGGGAGTCCTAAACATACTGGACAAACATTTGTATTTGCTTCCTCTCCAAAGCTTGTAGGGCATGAACAAAATATCTTTGTTTTTGTATTTAACTGTATGTGAACTTCTAAACCTATGACTGTTTCAAACATCAAAAATCCTCTTAAAGTGTGTAATTTTAGATATTTTATCTAAAAATGGTTTACATTTTAGATTAAAAAAAGCAACTTATATAAAGATTTTTTCTACTTGTCGATATAAATCATAATCAACAGGGGGATTAGTATGAAAAAATTAACTTTATCGATAATAGTAATATCTTCTTTATCAACTTCACTATTTGCAAAAGCAGATAGAGCATTGGTAAGAGAGTATATGGAGCTTTCTGGCACAACACAAACAATTGAGTCTATTAGTGATCAGGTGACACTAGGTATCACACAAACAAGTGCAGTCTATGGTAAAAAACCTGATGTCAAAAAGGTAAAGGCACTTCAAAAGATATTTAATCCATATAAATCAGTATCTAGTGTAGAAAACTATATGGTTAAAAACTTTGACAACAAAAAGATAAAAAAAATCATCAAATTTTATAAATCACCTACAGGTGAATCTCTAACAAAAGCTTCTATAGATGCTCTATCTCCTGATAAAGGTTCTTTAATGGTTCATTATATAGCTGATTTAAGAGATAATCCACCCTCTGCTAATAGAGTTCAAATCATAAATGATTTTATAGATGCTCTTGATATGAATGCGGTTGTAAGAGAACTATTTTTTGAAATGTTTGATTATCTTAATTCTCAGGTGGAAAGTTCAAAAAAAATGCCAAAAAATAAGATAAACCAATTTATGAATATGTTAAACAGCTCTTTTGAAAAACAGATGTTTTTATCATCTTTGTATATATATAAAGATATAAGTGATAATGACCTAAAAATTGCTATAAAATATTACAAAAGTAAAAATGGTAAAAATGAAAAAAAGATTGCCGTTGAATCTATGAGAAAGATGTTAAAGGATGGGTTTAAAAGAGCTAAGAGGAAGTAGTTTTACTTCTTCTCTAACATCTCTTTTAGTATATTTGTCTGCTCTTTTTGCTCTTTTAAGATCTCTTCTTGAGTGTGAGCCATCTCAAAAAATACTACCATAAAAAGACCAATTGTCGCACCAAAAAAGGCACCTATCAGTGCTACTATCAATCCAAACGGATAAAACAGAGTAAAAAAGAGATAAGCACCTACAATAACAGTACCCCAAGAGGCACCTTGTAAGAAACTCACCAACGAGTCAAAACTAGTTCGTTGCATCAAGACTAGTGCCCTTCATCTATAAGAACTGCACCTGCAAGATAAACATAAGTAAGTATCATAAATATAAATGCTTGAAGCAGTGCAGAAAATGATAAAAGTGCAAACGGTGCAAGTGGTGCAACCAAAGGAACCAACATCAAGATAACAGCTAAAAACAGATCATCACCCTTTATATTTCCAAAGAGTCTAAATGATAAAGATATGATACGAGAAAGATGAGAAACGATCTCGATAGGAAACATAAAAAGTGTCATGATAAACTTTACAATTGGGTTCATATCACCTAAGTGAACAAATGAGCTAAAGTACTTTACTACACCGTGGTTTTTGATACCCTCGTAGTTGTAGTAGATAAACACGATAAGAGCAAGAGCAAGTGTAAAGTTGATATTTCCCGTAGGTGACTCAAAACCAGGGATGATACCCATAAGGTTTGAGATAAGCACAAACAGACCGATAGTTGCTACAACAGGAAGATATTTTCTAGCTTTCTCTTCACCGATAACATCTTTACCCATATCTATAACACCTTGTAGATATGCTTCCATAACATTTTGAGCACCTTTTGGTACTATCTGTAAAGACGAAGTTGCCATCTTAGCTATAAGATAAGTCAAGCCAGCAGCTAATAGTGTGTGAGTGATAAAGATATAGGCATGATTGTGAGAAATAATGCCAAAAAAAGTAAAAATCTCTTGCATTTTGGAAGTTCCTTTTATTTAAAATTTCGATATTTTACTTTAAAATTGATTAAGAGATACTTACATCTCGTGACCTGAGCTATCAATCGCTTTGACAATTGGTAAGAAAAGATAATCAAACAAGCTTCTTTTACCAACCAATATATCCACATCAGCAACCATACCCGGTATGATTTTTAATCTTTTGCCATTTTGTTCTAAGTAGCTCTTGTTTGTTTTTATCTTCAGAAGATAGTAACTTTTTCGCTCATCTTTATCATCTATGAAAACATCTGAACTAATCTCTTGTATCTTTCCACTTAGATATCCATAGATATTATAATCATAAGCCGTTATCTTTACCGTTGCATTTTGATCTTTTTTGATAAATGCTATATCACTTGGTGCTACTTTTGTACTTATGATGAGTGAAGAGTTTGATGGGATTACTTCTGCTATCTTGTCCCCTGCTTTTACCACTTCATTTATAGAGTTTATGTATGTTCTATTTAGATACCCATCAACTGGTGATTTTATCAAAGTTTTTGAAACTTTTGAACCCTCGATGACTAGTTGTTCATCGAGCTTTTTGATTTTGCTTTTTATCTCATTTAGTTTTTGTGATGATGAAGCATTGAAGTTTTTTATGATCTCATCTTTAGATGATTCTAAAAATGTTATATCTGCTGTTATCTTTTTGATACTCTCTTGTGATATGCTCTTATCACCCTTTAACTCTGCCAGTTTAGATCTAAGATTTAAGAGTTCAACTTTTGAGTATGCCTTGGCATCTACAAGTTTTTTTATCATCCTTATCTGCTTAGATGCAACACCTATTTGACTTTGGAGCTTATTTATCTTTGCTTTTATCTCACCTATCTCTTTTGATTTTAGATCTATCTTGCTTTTTGCAGTATTTACCTTTTGGAGTATCATCTCTTGATCTAGTTTAAAAGTCTCGTTTTCACTCTCATAGAGCTTTTCATCACTATCTTTTTTAGGTAGATTTTCAAGCTCTAAAAAATCTTCACTACTCTCAATCTCCAGTCGTGAGAGTTGAATCTTTAGTGAGTCTATCTCCCCTCTTACTTGCTCTTTTCCAGCTTTAAATGATGTTGGATCTATAAGAAGAATCGGTTCATCCTTTTTTAAAGTTTGCCCCTCTGTTTTATATATCTTTACGATAGATCCACTATTTGTAGCTTCGATTATCTGCTTTTTCATAGTTGGTATAACCGTACCAAGACCTTTTACTCTGATATCAAGTTGTGCATAAAAGAGCCAACTAAAAAAGAGTATGCTAAAGATTATCAAAACATAAAATATCGTATGACTCTTCTTGTTTTCATCAAACTCTTGATACATTTTTCATCCCTAACTTCTCAAGTGCTATCTCTTTTGGCTCATCTAAAACTATCTTTCCACTCTCCATAACTATAACCCTATCTACTAGATCTAACATAGATGGTTTATGAGTGATTATAATCGCTGTTTTATCTGCTAGTATATGTTCAAGACTTTTTAAGATCTCTTTTTCACTCATAGAATCCATAGACTTTGTAGCTTCATCCAAAATCATAATAGAGGGATAATTAACCAATGCCCTAGCGATACTAAGAGCTTGTTTCTCACCACCACTAAGAGTGTCACCTCTCTCACCTATCACCATATCAAGACCCTCTTGGTTGTTAGAGACTATATGATCTAGCCCTACACTCTTTAGTATGTATTGGACTTTTTCATTTTCTATGAAGTAGTTAGATCCTAGTGTGATATTTTCTTTTAAAGTTCCGTTAAATAACATCACATCTTGTGGGACATAACCTATGTTAGATCTTAGATCTAGTGGTTCTATCTGCTTGATATTGATACCATCCATCAAGATAGTTCCCTCTTGTGGTTGGTAGAGATTTAGCATCAGCTTTGATAGTGTGCTCTTTCCTGATCCTATCTTTCCTAAAATCGCTACCTTCTCACCCTCTTTAATCTCAAGATTAAAATCTTTTAGTATAGGAGTACTACTTCCCTCATAGGTAAATGTTACATCTTTAAAGGTGATATTTCCATCAAAGTTATCTTTAGTGATGACATTTTGCCTATCGCTTTCTCTCTCCATATCAAAGATATTTTGAGCACTTTTATATGCTAAGTGTATGGTTGAAACCTTGCCTATCATAGATGAGAGCTTTAAAAAAGCATTTGTAGCCATACGATAGAGTATCATAGCCGCAAATATACTACCAGGTGTCACTCCCTCAACCTTATCAAAAAACAGATAGATACTTGAAAATATCAACAACACATATCCAGCTTGAACAATAAAAGAGTTTATATCATTTAACAGGTGTGTGTAGTAGGTGTGCTTTTCATGGGCTATCGTGCTTTTTTGCATATTTTCGTTGTATTTTAAAAACATTCTTTTAGTTGCATTTATAGCTCTTATAATCTCTAATCCATAGATACTCTCAACTAAGATACCGTGCTTTATCCTATCTTCGTTAAAACTTGCCTCTGATGTTGATTTTAGGATGGGATAAAAGAGAAGTGAAGTTATAACCAAAAGTGAAGATGCACCAACAACTACCCACCCTGCACTAGAGACTAGACTAAATATCACAAAAACAAACAGCATTGAAAAAGGTAGATCTACAAAAACCAAAAGAACTGATGATGAGAAAAACTCTCTTAAAGATGCATAACTAAGGACACTATTTACAAAGATACCTGTTGATTTTGGTTTTTGAAAAAGCTTTATCTGCATAAGATGATCAAAGATATTTTGAGAGATTATCATATCAAACTTTTTTGCAGCTTTTTCTACATAGATAGTTCTTACATTTTTAAGAATCAGATCAAAAAGATAGACAAGAACGATTCCGACACTAAAAACAACAAGAGTATCAAGTGCATTGTTTGGTAAAACTCTATCATATACTACTCTTATGTACATCGGAGATAGTAAGCCTATGAGATTTATAACGATTGCTAGAATAAATACTTTTTTATAGCTACTCATATTTACCTTGATGATGTCTGTGATCCACTTTTTTGGATCTATCCTATAAGCTATGGAGTTTAGAGTTTTGTTTGCATCAAGTCTTGGTTTTATGAGTATACTCTTTTCATAAATCTCTTCTATCTTATCAAGTGTTAAAACATCCTCTATCTCATCTTTTGGATTGTAAAGGTAGACTTTCTCATCTTTTACTTCTATAACTACAAGATAACCGATAGTCGTTTTGATGATAAAAGGTCCAAAAGAGCTTAAGGTTTTATCCTCTATCTCTTTTAGTACAAAACCTTGCTCTGATACAGCAGAGATAAATGATGCTTCATCATCACCTTTTCTCATCAAAGCATTTATAGATTTATCTTTATTGTAAAAATTTAGTATATATTTTAGGGCTAAAAACTTCTGCATATTCTCTCTTTATCTGATAGTTGCTAAAAGTGAGAGTTTTGCATCACTATTTTCTTTAGTATCTAAGAGTATATCTATATCTTTTATAGCTATGACATCTCCACTATTTTTAATCTTTTTCAGAAACTTCGTTGCACTTTTTTTGTACTTAAATGCCCCATAATAGACCACATAAAAACCTGTATTTGACTCTATCATATAAGAGTGAGGATTGTATCTTTTTAATAATTTTTTAGCCTTTTTTATATCATCAAATACCCCTATCATCGCAGAGTATCTATCTTTTAAAGAGACTTTAGAGAGCTTTTTAACTCTTCTGCTTTTTTCAGTAGTCTTTTTTTTGCTTGTCATAGAGTAAGATATATCAACATTTCCAAGAGATTCACTAGATCTAAAAACCTTATACTTTTTTACAAAATCAACAAGTTCACCAGTGTATGAAAGAAGATAAAAGTAGTTTAGCTTTACACTAAACTGATTTAAAACTAAATCTTTTTTTATGCTAACTATCTTTTTTTGTAGATCTATAATGTCATTTATCTGCCTCTTTCCTACACTAAACTGCTTCATATACAAACCTCTTAGTTTAAGTAGAGATTTTAGTGTTTTCTTATCTTGATCTATCAGTTTTTTGTAGACTTTTGTTGTGTATTTTACTGTCTTTGTATCTTTTATGATTTTATCTATACTATCTTTTCTCTCATAAGATATCCTCAATCTCTGAAGCTTCTTCTCTTCGATCTGGGCTTTATCATAAAAGCCATTAAAGAGGTTGTATCTAAGTTCTAGTTTTAAAACTCTATCATCATCTAATCTATCATTTCCATTGATCGTATATTTATTATACTCGCCTGCCAAATCTAGCTTTGGAAAGTATGCTCCCCTCTTTGAATCTATCTCATCATCTATCTGTTTTATCTGATAGCAGTAAGTTTTTATCAAATCATTTTGATTTTTTATCTTATCTTTGACATTTGTTAAAAGATTCTCATCAATCATAGGCCAAGTAAACTCATCTGCACTAATACTAACACCAGTAAGCATCTTATACTCAAATATCGACTCACCTATACCCTTATAAGCCTCATTTGCAGCACTCTTAGCATAATCAAGATCTGTCTTTACTTCGATAGTAGGAGTTATATCACCTATAACTGATGAGATACTTTTAGATAGTTTTAGTAGCTCTTTATCTTGTTTTATATTTTCAAGTTCTATATTGTAGAGTCTATTTTTATAGACTATATTTAGGTGAGCTTTTATACTCTCAAGTGAAATTCTATTTTGCTGATAAGTAAAAAGTGACTCTTTTGCATAGTGATTATTTCTTGAAGCATTTAAGTTTGAACTATCTGAAAAGCCGTTAAACAGATTTAATCTAACTGAAACACTACCTCTCTTATCAGCTAGTGACTCTTTTAAATCATCTACAGATCCTCTAGTTTTTTTAGCATTCATATATAGATCTACTTTTGGATAAAATGATGCACTACTTTTGTCTATACTGTTTTCTGAAATCTTTGTCTCTACCTCATACATTTTCAGTTTTTTATTCTCTTTTAAAGTGAAATTAACTGTATCAACTATATCTATAGCCTGTAGATAATTGGTAAAAAATACAAATAATAATATTTTTCTCAATTTTTTTCCTCTTTTTTTTACATTTGAATTATATATAACTAATTCGACTAAAAAAGAAAAAACTTTAATTTATTTTATTTTTTTGTTTCAATTTTCTACATTGCTTCAAAATTTAATCTAAAAAGCTTTAAATAATTTAAAATATTTTTAATTATGTCGATACTTGATTTACAACATAGGAAAACATTGGGGAATATAGTGGGCAAACTAAGCAAGATTAATACAGATGATATCATTGTAAAACTAAAAGGTGATAAACTTTATGTTTATGATCTATTTGGAAATATCATAGCTATAGTCAATCTTGCCGAGATGAAGATAGAAAAAAATATAAAAAATTTAGATCTAAACATATTATTTGATCTTATATCTTTTGATCCTCATTTTGAGGATATTCCACACTCTGTGATAGATAAGATAAAAACTATCACCTCTTATCAATCAACAAACTTAGAGCTAAGTGATTTTCAAGAGTATGAAGTAGCCAAGGAAGATAACAGCTTTACAAAGATGCAACTTCACGATATAACCCCTATCAAAAAAACAACCCAACACGAAGATATACTACACCCTCCCAAGATTTTTTTAGAAGATGATAGCGGCATAAACAGCTCCGACTGGCTTACAAACAATAAAAAGGTGATAGTAGATGAGCTACCTCTAGGAGCAATCTGGCAATACAGCACAGATGGTGGAAAAAGCTGGATTGATGGAAATGGCGGTAGCTTTGAACTCTCAAGTGACAAAACATATCAAGATGCACAAGTAAAGATCAAAGTTGTAGACAAATTTGGAGATAAAACTATAGTAGATCTACAAGAGATCACAACAGATAGCACACCACCAACTCTCACAATCAAAAATATAAACACTACAAATGACACAACTCCAACATTTAACGGAACGATAGAAGATAAACATCTTGACAAGATAGAGATAATCATAAATCACAAAAGCTATCTAGCCAAGATAGATGGTGAGAGCTGGAGTTTTATACTTCCTGAAAATGATAAGCTAGAAGATGGCAGATACACTATAAAACTAAAAGCGATAGACAAAGCTGGCAATCATACAGATCTAGCAAATGATTTTAAAATCGATACTTATGTTGTCACTCCAACTATAGATCTAGTTGAGAGTAGTGATAGTGGTATATCAAATATCGATAACTTGACAAATATAACTAACCCAACTTTTTTGATAGATCCAGTAGATGATGAGGCAAAAGAGATCCAAGTCATAGATGAAAATGATAAAATTTTAGCCCTATCTTACAAAGATGAAAATGGCACATGGAAAAGTGACAACATAGAAGGCGAACTATCAAACATCGGTGAGAGATGGCTATATCGTGAAAAAACCTTGACAGAAGATGCTACATATAGTTATCAGATAAAGGTAGTAGATGAGTCTGAAAATCACACCATCTCAAAACCTTTCTCATTTAAACTTGACACAACTGCCGATAGTGACAATAACTTTACAGTTACAGTAGATACGAACGATAAAGTTACAAACATTAGTGAAGCTAATGATGTGAGTGTGAGTTTAAGTGGCATAGATAGCGATGCAAACTCTATAAAAATTGAGATCAGAGTTGGCAC
>JAUTBQ010174545.1:0-11458 GCA_032361185.1 Lepetodrilus ovalis
ACAGAGTATACGTCACAAATATTTGTCCATTTCGGCATAGAATCGGATACGTTTGATCAAAATATGTGTTCTTTTGATGAAAACTACATAAATGACACTTTGGGTAAGAAATAGGATACTAACCGAGCTTCCATTTTGTATCAGATCTATGCCCTCGTGCCATAATTTTGGTTTGGAGCTCGCCAAGGCTGCTCAAAACCAAAATTATGTCACTCGGGCATACATCTGATACCCATTTGTTGATACCCATTGTTTTCTTTACTAATATCTACATACTCGATGTATCCATTGTGTTATTGCTCAATAATGCAACACTAACAGATGATAAACATAACAAAAATATCTCTTGGCCTTGGTCATGCCAAAACTAAAATTGTCTGCCACTATTTATAGCTAAAAAAACTTTTTTTTATCCAAAAATCAATTAAATACTTAAGGAGACAACAAAAAACCCAAGTGCTGTGCGGTTGTTTTGTAATCAACTTTGTCAAGACGGGTAAATTCATCGCGGTATGAAAACAAAATTGTTAGTTGATGGCTGTGTATGTTGGCACGCAGTATGGTGATCTACTCTTAAACTTGGCAACAAATCCATACACATGCCTGTCTAGATATAGTCTATATATAAATATATGATGTGTTTACTTTAGTTTACACACAATTAAAACAGATCTGAAGCTGATGCTCAACAACAGACTGTCCAAATATATTTGGAGTGGAAGTAGACATACAATTTTAATTGTTTTGAATTATGCTTTCATAAAAAAATTGTCTCTCCAATTTCGCTATATTCCTGATATGTTGGTAACTAACTGATATTTTAGATATATATCACATGCAGTAAATTACAGCATTTCTTAATTGTTAATCTGATACAACAACAAAAAAAGAAAAAAAAGTTTAAAAGTTTAAAAAGATTAAACTTATAAGCAAATTTTGCATAAATTTGTTTTATTAAAGTTCAATTGCATGCACATGCTAAATCCCACAATCTATATGACTATTATCTAGATGCATCTTTTCTTCTACATTCAGACTTTGTTACCACTTATAACCATTGCAATAATATTTGAAGTATTACAAACATTAGTAAAACAATACCATGCTGTCAACACCAAACATGACTGTTTTCCATGGTACCGAGTGTCCAACATTTAACTGTTCATTTCACACAAACTCACAAACAATATAGTAGTCTTGAATGTCTTATGAAATGGTGTGCTCAACTGATCAGACAATAACTGTGGACTTGGGATTAAATGTAGATCAAAATAAGCATCAGATTATCAGTATTATGATTTTGGATAAATTCATTAACAACATGATTTCCAGAGCAGACAGGTTTTTACAAGCTGAAATTTCTTGTACAAGAATTTTTATGAGAAAGTTCTGCTTGTAAAAGCCCATACACCCCAGAAATACTGCCATTTCATTCTTACCTATGACATGGGCAAGCCCAAATTTTTGTCATCGCCTTTTTCTTATTGCTAAAAATTATCATGCAAAAGACTAACATCAGTTGAGCTACCAACATAAACAGTGTTCAGATGAATCAATCAGGGGAAAGTTTTGAGGATCATGGACTTGCACAAGGTTTCAACCATGATGGCAATATTGGGATGAAAAAATAACGGGGAAAGAATATCGGGGAAATGAAAGATGTCCAACATCGATGCAGGTCAAAGGTCAATGATACCTTCTACATGGATCAAAAATGTCGAATCTAGACAGCAAAATGATAAACATCAAATATTATTTCCAGATGCACAAACCAATGCTAAGCCCTGACTAGCACTCGACTGCAAAGTCTGTTTTCGTGTTAATATTAATGTCTCCGACGCATTCGCACATAAAGCAATGTCACTACAGGGATATATTGACGCTAGTCAGCATCTACGTTTATTACATCGTAAGCCATTCAGGGCATGATGACATTCAGATAAAAAAACGTAATTACTCATTCACCTTTTTCTGAAATGACATAAAAAGAACAAAACCTTCAATTCACTGCCGACTATTTTTTATTTTTTTTTTTTACTATCTTGACATATTTGAACATTAGCAGATTCTGGCTGCATTGGAACATCAAGTTATTCACTTTGCATCAATCACAACGTCATGGACGTTATTAACCTTCCCTCCACCGGCGGTAACCTGATATGCCCAACAGAGCAGAGTTTGTGATTTATTCAAGCAGCAAAGAAGGATAAAAGACGGGTCCATATAAATGTGTAACTGTAGCAACACAAGTGAGTGCACCTACTGCCATGGGAAATAATTCAGAGATTTTTGACTGACGGCAACAGTTGTGTTTTTCGTGCACAATGAATTGAAATAGCTCTAACCATTGAAGCAAATGAGGAAACACAGTGCTAAATACTTGATGGAGTTCACTTCAAATCTAACACAACATTTCTTCATGG
Source organism: Lepetodrilus ovalis (assembly GCA_032361185.1). NCBI lineage: Eukaryota > Metazoa > Mollusca > Gastropoda > Lepetellida > Lepetodrilidae > Lepetodrilus > Lepetodrilus ovalis. The sequence continues at coordinate 2,424 of JAUTBQ010174545.1, forward strand.
TAATTTTAGAACTAAAACCCTCCAAGTCCTATTTTGTCGACCTCCCATAGTTACAACTCTAACAATGCTATTCTCCGCATTGGGGGTTTTCTACTCTAAATGAAAATAATAAAACCAATTACTTGTCATGATCGAATTTGAATTGAATTTTTTAATTGAATCTTTTTGGGGGGGCGGGTTCAAACTTCACTAAATTGTACGTTTCTATAATGAAAACATATTGAAACTCACATTTATAACAATAAAATGGTAATTGAACCACAAATAGATTGAGAAGAATAGAGCCCAAACTGTCAGTTAAATCCCATGTCCAAACTTGCATAAGATAAGATACATCACAAACATTACATGACTTTGGAAACATTTGTCTACAATCTGATAACCAATAATTTCTTAAAATACACTTGTAAAAGTCCTATCAAACTCAATATGGTAAAATAAGACTAATTTCTTGACAACAGAGCAAGAACAACCTAAGATAAGTGTTTTCACTCCTGTCCAATCCTTTTGAACTTTTGTCAATAAAATATGTTGAAATCAACAACTTCCACCATCATTTACCTGACATCACACCTACATAGTATAGACTTCTCATCACTACCAATATGAAACCACTAAAACAACACATTTTGAAAGCCTTAGGTCACAGTGATATATTATTTTTGTTATTTTTGTTATTTTAAAAATTTATTTAAATTTGTGTTTAGAGCCGATTTCAAGATTCAATATCTTCATTATTTCATACTTACGAGTGATCTTGGCCTTGAATGGAGATCCAGCAATGTGTTTGTCTGCGAACTTGACCGTGATGACGTACTCTCCGGGGGCTGTCGGTATGTAAAACACTGTGCATGTTCCGTCTTCGTTATCCTTGCAGTTAATCTCCGTCTTGGACGGGCCTTCTATAGCCAGAGACATGCCACCTAAAGGAGAAAATGGTAGATGCTGATTGAAACAAATATTGACATTGTCATTAGTACTATATTGACATCATACAGTGTCCCCTCGATATAACACGGTCCAGTGCACCGCAGATTCGGATATAACGTGGGGTCAGACATGGATCCCATTTTTATTTTAGTTATTTCCCTGTAATAACGTATAAGGCAGGTACTATAACGTAGGGGGTATGTCATGGACCCCAACTTATATTAAGGGGATACTATACTATATTGACATTATTTATTACAATTAAAAATTAACATGGTTAATCAGTAATATTAAAATAATATAGTGACAAATTAAGCCAGCAGAGGAATTGACAATAAGATCCCTTCAGACAATTGAGCAATTTTTGGCGTTCGTCCGGGAAAAAAAGCAAGGGAGATCACTCTGACATACCTGCACCAGCATTCTTTGTGTTGATGGCAAAGACTGCGGGCTCGTTGGTAACTCCGTGACTGAGGCCTGGCCCGTAGGCCGTGACGTACCCAGAGTTGACAGCATCCACATGGAACAAGAACGGGCTTCCTGAAATAAAGATAACAGTCCCCGGTTACCACATAATCCATTGACATATGATAACACGGCAAAGAGCTGATATGAAGTTTCAATGAAACGATTAATCTTCTCTCTTAATTTTTTTAATTTTTATTTCTTTTTTTGTAATGGGTTTTATAGTCGCTTTTCTCTGTTCAGGATTAATATCCTGGAAGGATGGTTAATGCAAACTGGTAGGTACTATCTTGAGATTAGTGGCCAACTGTATACATAATTCATAGTGAATTCAAATTCAAGGCATGGAAATTCTATGCCACTAATGTAAGACATATACTGGTCATAAACTGAGGTGTAAAAAACGAGGGTCATACTGACCCATTGATGGGGGTAACCATGTAGTGTGATGAGTATGCTTAGCATGGAAAAGACATGGGTATCCTTTCACAAAGCTCTCTTATCCACAAAGAGGACATAGTGCTCTCTTTGCCTATAGCTAATGTACTGCCAGCGAGTGAGTGATAATAGAGTTTAACATCGTTGCAGGAATCTTTCACCCATTTGCGACGATAATTCACTGCTAAGACAGCGCTATGGTCTCTTAGTGGAAAAGAGAGCTGTGTGAAAGGATACCCAAGTCACTGTTGATCAAAAGCAATCCTTAAACACACATGTGTCTAGTTATCATCTTAGTGTTACAAATTCAGTCCTAAACCAAATGTCATGAAACTGCTCGAAAGCGATACTGACCATCGATTGGCTGGTTGTTGTAGTTGACGTGCATCTCGTGCAGGCCAGTCTCGGACGGCTGGTACTTTATGGTGACGGTGCCATCTTGGTTGTCATCGATCTTCGGGTATGCACGCTTTCCAGACGGCATGACCACATATGCTGCGGACACAGAAACACCTCGTCAGATGCCATGATTTAGACATCAAGACAACACTGAAGCTTAAATCTCGACTGATGCTGCTAATCTTGACGAGTGTTGGCTTTCCTTGGGTGTCAAGTCTTATCTTGACACTCATTTTAATTTTTTTCTCTCGGAAGATAACAGTTGATGTAGTAATTGCAGGTAGAAAAAAATCATTGGGGGTCTGAAAACTCTGCGATGTTACCCAAAAAAATAATTTAGGAATTTATTGGCTTGTTGACATTACGACGATCGCATATATCTAGTGAGAGAAGTTAATATAAGAACTCTATTCCTGGAAAGATATAGCAAAAGCCTAATAAATTCTAAATTATCACTAGTCCTCAAGATACCTTGGTATAAGGTATTTTAGATCAGATTACAAGACATGCCAATTTGCTCTCTGTATGCCATGTCACAGACACACTGATTCTCCAAGGTAACTTCATCCCTAAGATCACCACAATCGCCACCACTGTACAAAGCATAATCTTCTCACTACTGAATCAATCACAATTCATAGGGCATCTCCTGTTGGCTCCAGCATAGACAAGGTTAAATATGTGACAGTGAGCTTAGCTTATTCCATCATCCCCTAACCTTAATTCCTAACCCCTATGACCGGGATGACTAACAAAAAAAAAGTATTTTTTTTTTACTGTAACAATTATGGGGAGTCTCTTCCATTGCAGTTCACAGGATTTTTAGTTATATACCAGTTATATACCAGGGTATCCTTTCACGAAGCTCTCTTTTCCACTAAGGGACCATAGCGCTCTCTTTGCTGATAGCTAATGCATTGGAAAGGGAGCGCAATGGTCTCTTAGTGGATAAGAGAGCTTTGTGAAAGGATACCCAGACCAGGTAGCTTCAGTTACATACCTGAGACAAAGTTGAAGATAGGTCCGACAGGGATGCAGAAGTCCACGGGTTGGTAGAGACCAGAGCCAGGGGCGGCGTTCACGTTGTCCGTCTGGTCGGCTATGATCAGGTCTTCGCCGGGTCCGACCTGGAACAAACAAACAGCCAATGAAGTCATGTGGACATACAGCCAATTGAAGGATGTCAAGAAAACCGACAACTGTACCACCAGGTAACCATTTGAAGTCATAGGAATGCTCCAGAGGTATACCAATGAAGTCAGAGAAATATTTCAGAGATACACCAATGAAGTCAGAGGAATATTTCAGAGATATACCAATGAAGTCAGAGGAATACTTCAGAGATACACCATTGAAGTCAGAGAAATATTTCAGAGATATACCAATGAAGTCAGATAAATACTCCAGAGATATACCAATGAAGTCACAAGAGTGCTCCAGAAATATACCAATGAAGTCAAAGGAATAATACTCCAGAAGCAACCAATGAAGGCAAAGGATTACTCAACAGACAACCAATGAAGTCACAAGAACACTCCTAAGACGACCAGTGGGGTCATATCACAGGAAATTGAAGGATTGTGTGATGTGTTAATGAAGGGAGGCCATGAAAGAACCCTGTGTTACACGAAGACCCATTAGTACAGGCTGGTGCAGATGACCCAAGGATGAAAACAGTCTCACATCTACTTTCTTACATGTCAAATTTGTCTCCATTGAGATAATACTAGACCCTCGGATAGGATGCACTCTTGCACTTGCTACAGGAATAAACAAAGGAATAATGATGTGCCAAGCTCAAGTCAAAAAAAGTATTTTAAAACTATTTTTACAATATCTATATTTGCGGAAAATTCACCCAAAATAAATCACATGAATAGCTTAGCTGATATTATCGATAAGGGAATTTTGGGGATCAAAGAAAGTGTCTCTAAGTGGATATCATAGATAAAGTAATTTTAGGTCTGTGAAAGGGTATCTCTTACTGCAATTACATTCTAATCTGCAACAGAATTTTCTCTAAAACTAAAATTTCTTTAGGAATATGGTATCGAGTGTCTATGTGGTAATTGCAATACCAAACATCCATGTGCAGCGCATGCATCCGAGAGTTATCGGAGCCTGTTGCTGTGCAGGAGCGAGCCACTGTGCCGTGACCTAATTCCTGTGCACTGTGCATAAGCATGACAGGCCTTGTTGCAGTTGATGGCGCAGTGCTGGTGATGGCCCAAATAGACCAGGGGCCTGTTGCACGACACTCTTGTAAGCTACAAATATTGTAAGGTTAATGCTTTCTATTGTGGCGGGAGCCCAGTTACAACTATTGTAGTGCTACAAGAGTGTCACACAACAGGTCCCAGTGCACAAGTTGGGCCCAGATATGATGGGCCTAGATGATGGACCAGTGTTGTAGATGGGCCAGTGCAGTTGATGAGCCTATGCAGTTGCATCGACACAACTACAGCTGCAGCTACTGATTACAGTTAACGAGCTGCTAATGAGTTATGTCCACGCTATGCAGATGTCCACGCTATGCAGAACTCTCCAATCAATGCTATTCCAGAGTTTCACCACGGTAAGCAATAAAACAGGAGGTAAAATCATTCCCGGGCACAGGCACTTTAATTTAACCTCATAGCTGTTGGATTAATCGCAGTCACTTCTTGATAAGACATCTCTGGTTGCTTTCGCCAGTAAAACGGTTAAGACAAGCACATTATTCCTATCTATCGTTCCATGTAACGAGCATATGTCAGTCATTCATTGTGTTAACGAAATGTTTTCATAAGATAACCTTGTTTCCTGAATACATCATCACTTCTCGGATTCTTAAGATACCTTTGTTTCAGCAACAAGTATGTTTTGGTGTAAAATCCATTAAACTTAAAAAGGAGAAAATTCACCTCCTGTATTTCCTATTTGTGTGAAATATAACAACACACGCTGCTGGTGTGGTCCATTGAGAAGGGACTATTCAAGCATGTTTTTGGATAAAGCATCGAAATACAAAATACCTATAAATATAAATATGTAAGCTTCCTAAACAACAGTGACTATGGATGACGAGTGGAACTATATTTAAAATTATGACGGAAAATGGTAAATGAATTCCTTTATTGTGAATGATATATGGGTATATGGGTATATGGGAATGATATATGGGTATTCAAAATGCACAGGCATGCAAAATGTTAGCAACTATTCTCACACTTGGTCACAAACACATTCAGTGTATAATAAACACATTTAGACACTAATGATAGTCCTTGTCAAAAGATATTGGCAGCAATTCTTCCAGAAAAGAAAAGCATATACAAATGAAAATTGTAAGAATCAAAATGGATGGTCTTCAATAAAAAGGTGTTGTTTTTTAAAAAGTACAGTGCCCCCTCAATATAGTACTGTCCGATACACAGAGGATTCGGATATAAGGCAGGGTCAGACGTGGATCCCATTTTTAATTTCGTTATTTCCCTGCAATATCGTATAAGGCGGGTACTATAACACGATCATGGACCCCCAACTTCAGCATTATATCGAGGGGACACTGTATACAAATTAAATTGTAAGCATCGAAATACATGGCCTCCTAACACAATTAATATCAAATTGTAAGAATTAAAATAAAAGGCTTCCCATTAAAAATGAAAAAGAAAAAGAAGATGAATACAAATAAATAATTGGAAGAATCGAAATAAATGCCATCTTTGACAAGGATAATAAAATGTCAAACTTACACAGAATGACTGCTTTGCTAATGCTGATGAACATTATTCAATGCAATTTGTTGTGAAAGATCAGGTGCCAATGTTAACATTACAAACAATTGGGTCCGTAACTTACCTGACTTTTCCATAGTTCGTATTCCTCGGGGGAGACAGCCTGAGGAATAACACACAAAAACAGGGGGTCAAATCATGCACATGCCACACTCAAATAATGCTCATTGATCAAAATAATAATAGAAATGCAACATTTTGCCACCATCCCACCGAAATAAAAATTATATAGTAAAAAAAAATATAATGATACAAAATAATGCTCGACTACTTCAAGAATTCCCTACACTTTGATCTCCCCTAATTTATATATTTCTAGATTTAATTTTATTTTTTTAAGCTACCAATATGTGCAAAGCGAAATCATCTCTCTAGTAAAGACCATTTCCAAAGCCAAATTAAGACGTTCGGAGATGCATAAATTACATCTTGTTCAATGGATGTTAATCATTATGGATTAAACTAGTCGTAGACTATTGCTCAGCAGACACAGACACACAAGAAGCTGATGTTAATTAATACAATTAGATCTGTTGCTATTAAATACATCAGACATTACTACTGAAGACATTCTTTCCCTTTAAACATGTTTTTTTCTTTTGTAAAGCTTTAATTTGAAAAAATATTGAGATCTATGTGCAAGGTATTAGTTTGATGTCTACGTGCAGAACTAACATCGTGGAACATGTCTACACATTAATAGGCTAAAGTCCCACAATCAGGCATGTCTACAGTATAAAACAGTCTGCTTTGCCAACTCTACTTCATGCCTAATGCATAAAGCATTAAACAATTCGCTTTTATCGACACCACAAAGACATATTTCTTTTGTAGTTAATGAAGACAAGAGATAAACATTCGCAGAGGTACACTGGTTGGTAGAAAGTTTGAAATTCTTTAAATCTTTTAAATACATGTTTCCTTAGATCTTCGCTATCTGCAATCCAATGTTTTACAAAGATATGTTAAACGTTTGAACACATATTTTTGACAGTACTGAGTTTAAATAATTTGTAAATTGTGCCAAGATTAGTCAAATTGCATTTCTTTGTCATAGATTTTATAATAATAATAATAACGGTCAAAATTACTTGTTTAAAAGAAAATCGTGGAATACATTGCATTTGTCTTTAACGCGTGCAATGGAGAACGCGTGCAATGGCTTCCAATAAATTATCTTGCATGTCAGAGGAGATTTTCTGATGGGACAGATAAGAATAAAAAAGTCAGTCCTTGCAGTCCCACCGAGCCGAGGGCCATTGCTACCAGCGGAAAGATTTCGGTAGAATCCCGAGCCAAGAAATTATGTCTGGAATGTCTGCCTCCAGAGAGTATTAACCTCTGCAGAATAAAATCTTGACACTGCAGACTATTTAAAACGTCTCCATAATGACGTCTGACAATGTAAACTATTTGAAATGTCCCTGGTTGCGTTTCACGAAAGGGGTGTATATTTACGCGGGGACGTAAATGACGTAATATAGTCAACGTAAATGATGTAATACAAGTAAATCTGCATCATTTACGTCCAGCGTAAATATACACCCCTTTTGTGAAATGCACCCCCTATATCTAAAATGTTAAACAGCATCTAGGTTTATTTGTTAATAAAACTATCATCATGCTTTAATCAGGCATTTCATACATTTACATGATTAATTACATGCAAAACACACCAGGATGTCACAATATCATTGACACATCGCCAAAACACTGCATACTAAAAGTATTTCTTGCACATTAGTCGACACCATGGACGGAAATAAAACATCATTTCTGGCTTATATGTTTTCACAATGTGAATTGGGCAGATGGTGTTGGAAGGAGGGCAAGCAGCCTTGCCAGCGGGGCAAGAGTCTAATGGAAGAGGGCAATGAAGCAATAGAATGGCAATGAGGGTACAATAGGCCTTTCAAATGAAACAAAAGATTAATTGAAAGGGGGGCAATAGGTAATGGAATTGCAATTAGCCTTGGAAGGTGGCAATATGCCCTGTAAGTGGGTACAAGCCGGAAGAGGGCAATAGGCAATGGAATAGCAAGTAGCTTTGGAAGGAGGCAAGATGCCCTGCAAGTGGGGGCAAGTCTAAAGGAAGAGGGCAATAAGCAAAAGAATAGCATGTACCCTTGGAAGGGGGCAAGATGCCCTTTAAGTGGGGGCAAGTCTAATGGAAGAGGGCAATAGGCAATGGAATAGTATGTAGCTTTGGAAGGGGGCAAGATGCCCTGCAAGTGGGGGCAAGAGTCTAATGGAAGAGGGCAGTAAGCTATGGAATGGAAAGAGGCTATTGAAGGAAGATGCGATGTTTTACTTTAGTTCCCGCTGTTTTGGACAGATACTATATCTTGTGCTGGGAGATTACCATGATATATCTGTGTAGCTGAGTATAGGTGACTGTGTGTGAACTCTCGTATGCCTACACGTACATCTTCTTCCCACATAAATATGTTGGTCCAAGGTTTTAGCAACACCTTGTGTGAGAACCCAAAATCAACCAGGCATACTACACAAAGTCTAGTCATTACAGTTCAGAAATCACCAGAAATAATAGAAGACATCTTTTTAACCATGGGAGGAAATAATTTGCACCAGAATCAAGTTTTCAGCAACTAGTTTCAAATGTTTAACACATAAAAACTGCATACACATTAACTGTAAGATCAATAGAATAACCTTACCAAAGCATGAAAAACAATTATAAAAGTCCATTATTGATAAATTAGGCATATCAAAATTGGGCATGTTCAGATTTTTTGAAATAACTAATACTAATGGCAACAATTTTAGGGATACAAAGCATTAGAGGATTGAAATTAAAGGCATAATAGCACAATTGATTGACCTGCATAATGGACAAATGAATTTCGATCTGAGATTAATAACACTTGATTTATCCACCCAAAAGTTATTATTTACTCATGTACTTATTCCCCAGCACTCGATAGTATTAAAACAAATCATATTTTATATTAAATAAGGGAACGTTCCGCCATTTATCTTGTCCGTGATGTATCACTATTCTAA
>JAUTBQ010174556.1:0-11458 GCA_032361185.1 Lepetodrilus ovalis
TTATATTATTATTATTATTATTATTATTATTATTATTATTATTATTAATATTATTATTAATATTATTATTAATATTATTAGTATTATTATGTAAAATGTCATACTAGTATTGCCAAGTACACGTACTTTCTAACTAATAATCAGTTACCTCTACTGTACTACAAGCTTTTATTCATTATTATTTTTTGGTCTTTTATTTTTATCATTGTTATAAGAACCTTTTTTTCCTGGAAGGCAAGCATTTCAATGCATTGTAGTTCTGAAGAAACGATGGTTTTAGTTTCAATACGATACACTGTACGCATCTAGCCTTCGTTTTTGGAGAATACCGCACCTATGTTTCGGCAGTAAATAAATGTTTACGTCACTTCCTGCTATAGTAAAGCCATGCTGTATGCTCCGGTTTACGTCCGAACTAACGTACGCCCGATTAATGGTACGCACGCCTGAGTGTGTTCTGTAATATATCTTAGCGACATTAAATTGGCGTATATTTATTTATCAGGAGTTATTCTCAGGAAGTCCGGGCAATTCATGAAACTTCCGAGCAAGTCAATTGGAAACACTCATCTCGTGTCATTTAGATAACCGAAACTGTTTAATAAATTCCATATGCACGTCTTCAACGGGATCCGTAATCAACAATCTGTATTTTGATAAATTACTTTGTTTGGCAGGCAATTGTTTAACTAAGACCTGATTGACACAAAACGATATTTTACACATAAAGATAAGCGAAATCGACACGGAAATTGTCGATGACTATTCGTATTCAAATTAATTTTGATGGCGTTGTGGGTTTTTTTAGGAACCCATATTGGTAGCGCTACGAGATAAATTGATCAATAAGGTATGTCAATGTAATAGTGAATGCATTAATCATGTTCCCTGGGGTAGGAATTACATTTACGGAATTTACAACAGCAACAACCACGACGGCCAGGGAAAGATATTTGCGAAATGTCATCAAGTCGTCACGGCGGATTTGATATTTTCTTATATCACTAATCGTTTCTCATTCTTTGAGCGGAGCTTTGTGGAGAGGTGCAATACGCCAATGTGTATTATTAATCCATTGTTATTTGATTGTGTTGTCCCTTGCTTTCTTTTCCACCTCAATCCCATCTCTCATCTCTCCCAAACCATGTGTAAATACGTTTCATAGATTCTTCTTTAGTGTTTTCGTTTAGATAAATGGCTTATAGGATACTGTAAAGGATGCAATATTCCGTAAAATGATATGATCTTTTTTTTAACTTCCTAGTTTTTAAATCAATTGTTGTGATAAATAGCATCATTTATGTTAACGACAAATGCAGTGTGAAATATCAGTTTGCAATATGTCATGAATAATCATAAATATCACATTGCACTTTGTAATAGGTTGTATATCATTTATCCGTTTTTCTTGGCTGGGATGTACAGCAAATGTGTTGTTTTCATCCTCCCTGCCTGCCTCCCTCCCTCCCACACAGCCTCTCACTCTGGCTCCAAGCCTCACCCTGTCACTGATAGCCAGACCTGCTCAGCAGGTGCCCTGCGATACCAGATTTACAGCACGGCACAGCATGTGTTGATATGGGAAGTAGCACATAGCTCTGCTGATCACTGCCTGATACTGTGTGAAGAGTTGGGTCTGTGATTGTTCGTGGCGGGAGTAGGTACAATTCCATTTCTAACACTCTCGTAATGAGAAACACCTCGACTGCAGTGATCAACAGTCCTGTGCAGAAGAACAAAAAGTACAACAACCAGGATCTGTCTACACAATGGCCAGGATCTGTCTACACAACTGCAGTATCAGACCAGGATCTGTCTACACAACCGCAGTGTGCGACCAGGATCTGTCTACACAATGGCCAGGATCTATCTACACAACTGCAGTATCAGACCAGGATATGTCTACACAACCGCAGTGTGTGACCAGGATCTGTCTACACAACGACCAGGATCTGTCTACACAACCACAGTGTTCATGCAGTTGTATATAAAATCTTTTTGTTAAATCTTTAAAAAAATACAGTGCCTATTTTTTGGCACTGACTGTACCATACATACTTTACATGCAGATTTAAATACATACTCCACATACAGATGTCAACACGTCAATTCATACACGTCTAAGCGCAACGTAATAATATATCTTTCTTCAGTTATGTAGTATACATCTAGAGGTTACAATGTGTTGCCAGGAAGCAGCTGCTACCCAACATATGCTCAACGTAAGATGCTAAGTTCCATAAACATATGGCAAAACACTTTCACTGCAACTCTAAACCTGACATACTCTATAAAAAAAAAAAAACAGCAGACATTTCGAAAAGAATAAATATACCGCTATATGTGAATTTGTCAATGTGGTACTGATGACTGAATTAAAGACAGTGATAATCCATGAAATGGACACGAAGTAAACTGAAAATATCATTAATAACGTCATTTGGACCAAGCGTAATTTACAAGATGAAGACCAAGGCTATCGAAACAAGCTTCCACAATCCATAAAACTGAGGAAGCTTCAAACTTTCCCTTAACTGCTACGAGGTAGTGCTTTGATAGAAATCTGAAGCCATATGATAGCCTCCAACCATAAAGTCTACTTGTGGAATAATTCCCCAGATAGCATTCCCATTCCCTCTAAATTTGTTAAATACGTCCTGCCAGTGGATGTGTGAGCAAAAGGGCCGTATCCCCTGGCAATCAGCCAATGGCAGCGGGTGTAACATATCGGGCATGTGTGGGATGAGATAGTGCAGATGTGATGCTAGTGGTGTGCCGTTCGAAAACACCTGGTCTCAAAATTGCAGGACAAACATGAAGAGAATTAGGTAGCTGCATGTGCTGTAATTGCGATTGGTGTCTGATGGTATGGATTCACACTAATTTACCAATCGGATAGCTGGTAATATATGACTTTGCCTGGCGAAATCTAATTTAATACTAACCACCCAATCAATACAGTTATAATGTAATATCCATTATTTTCACTATGCCTGTTGAGTTGGTTGATATGGCATTATTTCTTCAAAATGTTTTAACTTTAAATATTTTTTAATTGAATATTATTCTACTACTGTACAATCCCACTCCCAATTTTCAACAGACTTTACTACCTTTACCTCTTGTATACATTTAATAATAAATAAGTTTTAATATTCTCAATAGATGCCATCTATCATTCATAACATTAGCCCATACAAAAGAATCTTCCCAGACATATTTGAGTACATAGTGGTTCAAAAGGGATGGAAATTTTCCCAGACCTGTTAATGGAATGGCCTGGGAGTTTAGTCCTTGTAGTTTTAATAATATTTAACAATACGACATACACCCTGATAGGTGGGCAGGGTCGCGAGTGACAGTTTCCAGTCAACAGGTAGTCACACTGTCGTCATACCGTCCTACACATCAAGGTTGATGTCGACACAATAACAAATAGAAAGCAGCTTTGTTTAATTAACATCACATGGGCAACACAGTAGTAGACCATTGGTAGCCAAAGGTAGCTGTAATATTGAACCCCTATGGGGCAGAGTGGACCAAGAATATTTTTTCTAATATTTTTTAAAATTAAGTTTGGAATTAAAAATAGATTGACTGGTTATTATTTCATTATTATGTGTTTAAAAGAAACATGAAAAACATGATATAATAGCTAGATGAAAGAGTAAATGATGCATATGATTTAATAGTTTGATGCAGTTTATAAATAATTTAAACTTTACATAAAGACTAATTGCTATTAAAAATACAAAAATTTGAAGACCAGGGACCTCATTAAATATTTTAAAGTTTGGCAATGAATAAAACCTTGGGCATTGGGTCTGAAAAGTCCACACAATCAAGCAAGATATGCTTGAACATGGATGTCCTCTTCACAACGAATTGACATTGGTGAAACTGTAGAAGTATATGCAACATTTGCTGCAGCATCTGCTAAAGTATTTCCCTTGATTCCCACATGACCCGGCAACCAACAAAACATTATCACTGATGTGGTTAGCGAGTTTTGAAACTCCAGAATGTCCAGTATTAGAGTTTTCTATATTTAAGTTTTTAATAGCCTGTAGACAGGAAAGAGAATCTGAACATTTAATAACTTTTTAAAAGATTACAGTTCTTGACATGCAAGGCCTTTACTGAAAGAAATACAGACATTCCATTGGGAAGTCTGCATGATATTGTGTGTTTGTTAATGATAGCTGCTGAAGTGACACTGGTACCATCTTTAGAGCCATCAGTATAAATGGAAACATGATTGGACTGTGGTACCTAGCATCAATGAACTGATTGCGTTTTAACTTTCTCCATGCTGTAGGCAACTAGAGATGCCATGAAGAGTAGTGCCTGTGTCTTTAAGATTGAATCAAGATGTGTTCACCACCTTGGCTGGAAAGTTTCATTCATTTATCATAACCTATGTAATACTGGAAGAGTAAATCCATTCTAGAACTCGCATCTTTGATGTTGCAGCTCATAGATTTTGATACTACAAGTCATTGGAACTCAATAAATTATGGTCGTGATAACGCACAGTATACATAACAAGTTAACTTCTCAAAGTGGAATTAGATCTTCAAATACAGTGAAGCGAGTATCATATTTCCACCTCCATGCTATAAAGCTCTCCCAAGCTGTTGTACAGGTCAAATCCCAACAAAAGTGTTTTTGCAATTGGACACGCCATGGCATGTATTTGACTTCCTCATTGGTAGGCAATGGTAACACTATATCATAGTTTCTCTGGGTGCTACAGCTCAATTAGGTGGACAATGTGTAATCCTTTCTATTTCAGCGGATCATCTGCAGAATCTGATGCAAGCATGTATAATGGACAGTCATATGAACAGACACATCCAGTGGTACATGTGGTACACCCCCAACATGGAGAGTCCCGAGTGGAGTAAGTACCCTTGGGGTGCCGAGGATTGGACAGACTACTGCAAATACTTATAGCCATAGTGTATTGAAACAAAGAGAAAATACATTAGTAATTCCAATAACTCAAACTGTCATATTAAAAATAGAAAACTAATAAATGCTGAACGATTATTAGCAAACATTTTGCTAATTTCAAACTTAATTGCTATTCTACCTTAATATTTTAGCAAACTACTCAAACGATTTCAGGTAGAAAAACACTGAATGCAAAATATCATCAACATCACATCATTCAAGACTCATTAGTGCATAACCAATCAAATGCCTAATTTCATTAATTATTTATCATGATTTTACACCCACCATTTAACATCAATAGCTTGCAACTCATTTCAAATTCAAAGTCTTGCCAATTTCAATTACACCTAAGGGATCCTTCATCAAATATTCACGATGTGTATTGAATAGATACCAGGATTTTTTTCTCCACTCAATTCTCTATAAATCATAACAATAACCTGGCATCACGTTTCACGAGATCATATTCAGGAATTGCTGTACCATTTTCAAACAAATGAAAGTATTGCTTCTATTCTATGGAACACACACAACCAGGGTATCCTTTCACGAAGCTCTCTTATCTTCTAAGAGACTGGTAGCGCTCTCTTATTAGCGTATTAGCTATCCGCAAAGAGAGTGCTACCAGACTCGTAGTGAATTAGAGAGCTTCGTGAAAGGATACCCAGGACTATAAAAAATATCTGAAACTAAAACGGTAAAATGTCTATTCCAAAACGGCAAATCCAAAAATGGCTGGATACCTTTATGCGGTATTTGATTAATAGTAACAGAGCAGTAGCTGACTGCATGACAGACCATTCCACCATGGTATTATCGGGAGTATAAAGACTAAATAGGTACGAAGTGCCCACCCCACCCCAGACACATAGTACTGCTGAGAGTTTGGGGGATGGGTTAGCTTATCAAGTGCCAACAAACACCATAGCAGGTATGATAGTGGCATACCGTACTTCATTTTTAACTCTTTCCTGGGGATACATGCCAATTTTAATTAAATCTGAATCACAATGGGACTATTAGTGGTAAAAGAAATAATCTTAATAGGATACAAACCAAACATGAATTTCAGCACTATAGTAATAATGAGTGATTTGTTGCTCAATGTCGCTGCGGGAATCTTTCACCCTTACAGTAATAAACACACAGAAAGAGCATAAGAATCACATGTGCCATACAAAATTAGGTCACGATGGCCCGTCACAGGACTTCCATTAATGTATCCTGCAGCACATTTCCAGGTCTTGCTTCATTAAATGCATGCACTCCAATGTAGATCAACATACCACACGTACAGCAACACAATAGTAAACTGAGGAACTGTTCCCGTGATCCAGCTCTTACACTTCAGCTGGGTGCACGCCAAAACATCCCTTTGATCATTCTGATGCTTCCCCGACCTAGTTTACAAGTTATAGATCTTGGTGACCTTGACATTGACGGCTATGAGCACTCACCTCCTTTGTAGCCTGGGTACATTGATGACTCTGGCCCCGAACTGGGCCCGTTCTTCATCTGCTGGGGGTGAGGGCCATGCGGACCATTGGGACCATTGGGTCCATTGGGTCCATTAGGCCCGTTGGGTCCGTGAGGTCCATGTGGACCATGAGGTCCGTGTGGTCCGTGTGGTCCATGAGGACCTTGCTGACCAGGAACGGGAGGTGAAAACATCTGAAAAGTAAATCAACATTTTATACAAGTTCATGGATGGGAAAAAATATATTTTTAAAGTTTTGGCAGGGTTTTTAATTTTATTATCCACTGCTTCTAGAATGTTGACGTCTGTGGAGTCTGGCTAAGCCACATTGCTTCTGTATACTAACTGTGACTGTAACCAGATATTTGTTTAGCTCATACACCATAGGGCACATTCCACATAGCAACCACAGCAATGGAAGCAGGAACTCGCTTTATGCCAATCCTTCAATGCCTTCTAGATCTTTGCAAAAATAACGTATTCCAAGTTCGAAAAAAATATAAAGGAGCACATATTATTAAACAATTAATACTTGCAATGGACTAAATTCTAATTAATTTAATAGCAAGTGTGTATTAATTCCTAACTATATCTATTGTTCCTCAAATTATTCCTATGAAATATGTATGATTTAAAAAGAAATATTATTAGCTCATTTCAGCCATGAAAATGGTAGTTTTGTTAACCCTTGCCATGCTGGAGGCAACTGGAGATGCCCTAAAGAGCTGCATATGTGCCTAATCCAGCAGGGAACGGGTTAAAGATGTTTTTTCTTTCTTATTTTTGGTAGGCAATCGTCTCACTATAAACAATTCAATGCAAAATATAAAAAACTTGGTCATCGTTGGCTTACAGATCTTTGAAAATGATCCAATCTTCACAGTCATGTAGAGCAATTCATTCATGAACATTTCCAAACCCTTTAAAATACGAGTTCATGTTTACTACGTATACCAAGTTGCCTGCTTTCAACAGCACTTCCTTCTGATCCATTCAACCTTCAAATCATCCAGCATAGTGTACCCACTTATAATTTACATTAAAATTGCAACTTTTCAATAACCATCTTTCTGGTTCCTCTGGGAATGACGAAACATAAGGAATGGTAATCTAAATTGACATTGCGTTCTCCAAATGGCTATTTCCGTTAATACACTGCATTCCCACCAGTGTCTAATGTACTACATCATTAGCTTTATCTTGATTAATTTCATCATCAGACTCTAATGGGACTCCGTCATAATTCATTTATTACATAGCAGAAAAATTACTTAATGATTTTTCAGTTTTCTTCCACGCGAAGACACGATTCCGCAATAAATGTCAATAACATTGGCTATGATAAAATGGCCATCAACAGCGGTCGTTAGGAAAATACAACCCCGCAAAAAGAATGTTGATTAGGCTGTTTTACACGATTGAACTCCAAACCTCTCCATAATCACAATTTCAATTATCGTCATTCAATACAATGAAACAAAATAATTTTAAGATCACCAGATCTCCATTTTCTAGTCAGAAATCAATTAGCTCCTCTGCCCTGGCACTCACTTCCATAAACTGTATCTAACAGCCGGAGTAATTGTGGTTACCAGTCATTGATCTCCCCATTCTGTTCACCGTTCTCGCCATTCTTGCTTACAGGCGGAATTCACGATTAACAGAGTGTCGTCAATTCAGCCAATAAATATCCTCGATCCAAAACTAGGACAACAAAACTATTCCCATTGGGTAAATCTGAAGAATGTCTTTTAGTTATTCTTTATTTCCAGCTTGGAATAAATTTGTAAAAAAAGGTATGGAATTCAGCATTCATTGTACATAATGTACTCATTTAGTTAGTGAAAAATCAGACAATGGCTATATTTAGTATGTTTACAATGTGCAACAATAATCCTAGAACACAGTGAGTAAATTATTATTTAACATCACAGTGGGAATCTTGTGACGATCCAAGAACAGATTCTGGTCTTTACAACCAAACACTTCAGACAAATGGTTCCCAAACTATACAGATCATGAATGCCCAGAAATAGTTCATCAGTGAGTTATAGTAACATCAGGTAACATGTAGCATACTTCTATTACTAGTGCGAGAAGTAGGGTAGCCACCTGCAATCACCATACCAATATACCAAATAATGACACAAACCTAATTTACAAGAAGCACCTGTCCTAGATGATATTGGGAGCTACCCACAGGCCATACAAGAACAATTCTCCTCCAGGCATCTCCAGTTTAGATACATTTGAACAAATACTTCAACGATGTTGTCCATCTCTACATGAACCAAACTAATTGGTAATAGAAAGTTCCAACATGATTGTAAAGAAATAGCGAATGTTCAAATATAAACAGCTTTTACTGAACAGTATCTTGTAGCAAATTTTATATTGAAAAGGGCAACCAACATTAAGGCAAGTTATGTCTTAAAAACAACCATTATTCTGAAAGACAAGTTCAACCAAGTTGCTAGAAAAAAAATAACATAAATTCACACTAAATAAATTGCATATCAAACACGTTACACTCAATTAAATTCTGCTAATCTTTGACATGATAATAATGGACCTAAAAATTCTAATAGAAAGTCCATGCTTTATTCTATTTCGCACGCAGAATGCAAAGCAAAGAAATATGACAGCAGTTCAAGTGTGCCATTGTCGCCAAGGCCAGTACATTTTTACCTCACAATGAGAGAGTTACCAAGACAACCTCATCGGCATTGAAGACTAGAGAAGTAGACCCGAGGTTTGCCTGGATTACTAAAGGTTATTACACAAGTTTGGAGAGTGTTCTTGACACAAACCAGTAGACCATACCACAAGGTTCAAGCCCTGACCCCTAGGATCTTTGTCACCCCTACTCCCACCACCATCACCCAATGTAAACAAAAACACTATCCGGCCAAACTTGGTTAAATCCCTATCCACACCCAGATTGTTGAGGTGGATATTATCATCTAAAATTCTGCAAGAAATCCAGCATACAGATAGCCAAAGGTAACAAAGTCAACATAAAAATTACTGTAAATACATAATCAATAGCCTAGAAATAATTACCAAAATATTGTAAGATACCTCCATGGACCAAAAGAACAAATTGATTTCAATGCAGTATTACCAACTTCCACTATGCAAGTAGACCTCCTGTTTGACAGTCCCACTTTACCGTAAAAAAAAAGTTAATCTGATATTTTGA
Organism: Lepetodrilus ovalis; assembly: GCA_032361185.1. Lineage (NCBI taxonomy): Eukaryota > Metazoa > Mollusca > Gastropoda > Lepetellida > Lepetodrilidae > Lepetodrilus > Lepetodrilus ovalis. Next base: position 9,639 of record JAUTBQ010174556.1, read on the forward strand.
GACCCCAAATAATTACGCTATTGACAGTTGATAGATTGGAACGAACTGATATCGATGGTAAAATTCCAAGGTTTTTTTTCAAATATTTATCTGTGATAAGTTACTCAACTTTATACTTCATAATTCTAGTATGGACAGGTTGACTGGGTTTGCAATGTGTAATGTAAGTAATGTATCTTGTTAATCAATGCAATGGGTGTAGACTTCAAGACAGGCATGGAATATTTGCACGTGTTTCTAGGTTAGCCATTCAAACAATGCTGAATTATTATTATATACATTACATTAGTGTTCAACTTGAATAATAAAATAAACCTTTTACAAAGGTGGGGTTTTTTCAGAAGAATTTTAGAATACTGTAAACCGCTACCATAATTTAATGAAAGATTTTCCCAAAAGAACCATTCTTAATGTTTGCTGCATTATTTTATTTTCAAATATTTTTATGATATAGCATCAAGGCCAAGCAAATGGTTTTGATATTTCTGAATGGATGGTAATGACAGATAACTAAGCTGGTGTGAAATACATGTAATGCTAATGTATACCCTACATTTATATTGCATCAAATTTTCACTCAAAGGGCAGTCACATAGTGCTACATAATGTTTTGTTTTCTCCATAAAGTTCTTCAATGTTACATTATTACCCCAGTCAATGGATTAGTGTGCTCTCAACTCCATGGGGAGTATATAACCATGTCATCCTACTGGGTACCCATTATCTAATGGGTAAACAGATACGTTTTCTGGGTATCCATTCTCTTCCAGGTGAACAGCAATATCTTCAAACTAAGCTACTTGTTAGAGTCAATTACAAGTTTGTTAGTCCGTGTTTCAGTGTGGGCGAGGAACTAATCCTAAATACTATCAGGTTCTCGGTCACCCATCCACAAACCAGGCAAGCCCATTCAGTTGGTAAGCAATGATGTGCCACCATGTGCATGTTACATGTATGTAGACTAAAACTGGTAACCTGTCCATCACCACAGCTGTACCTTTGACCAATGTACCATCTGACCAACACACTAACACATAAATGCTGCGTTATTTCCTGCCACTCGACCCATGTTAAATGCTGCTGTCTTTACAGCGCAGAGAGCTACGATAAGCCACACCTGGTGTGGTTGTATCTGTATTTACCATCACTGAGCAAACATACAAGACTTTCTCAGAGCTGTTCAGTCTGAAACGATTAATATCACTCTTCAATACTCTGTCATTCCGGATAGCTTTGTTGGATTTATAGTGTATTAGGAATTGGTCTAGGTGAAAAATACGATTAAAATAATTTAGGATAAAGCTGTTTGTCACAATTGTCACAGGTCTTTCTTGACTAAATGTCATGGAGTAAATGCCAACACAAATCACAGTTTTTTAACAGTCTTAACAGTTTTAATGTTAACAAATAAATAATGATAAATAGTCAGAAAAATGACATTTGATATAATTACACCTTAGCTATAATGTCAAAAAAGTTCAAGTAAAAAGGAGCTCATTAGATTAAAAAAATACAATATATCAGTTTTACTTGTTACATGGCTGCTATTTCCGGTGAAGGGTGAAAGAAGTCATGCTCGTGACGTTTCTTGTGACGTCACAATGGATTTTTCCGTATTTAGATTATTAACCAGTTTCTGTCACCGGATCGGATGACCTACTTACACAACCTATGGCATATAGTTTATAGTTACATCCCCATCTTCAGAGTCTGTGACATAATAATTGATCATCATACATAATAACAGGGGTTAATATTAGCACTAGTCCTGTAGCCAAAGCCAAAATGCTCAATGCTAAAGGTATCCTAAGGACTAGTAG